>CACRXK020005761.1:4852-27072 GCA_902702795.2 Paramuricea clavata
GGGGGTCTGGGTTTTATTTGTGATTTTCGCGCACCCTTTATAAATCCCGAATGAAAACCCTTTTGGCTTTGAGAGGTAGACTTGGAGCAGGTCCATTACCAGATAGAAACTACAAATTACAAATCCTGCTAAAAAATAAAACTGATGCCTGGTTTACAAACTAGTATCTGACACATGGAATCGGAATGTCCAAAACTAATTTTCAAACGTGGTGGTGATTAAAATGAAATTTAAGATTTTAACGCATTTTACGACCCACGACTTTACTCACGACACACGAATTTTTATCCGCGACACACGGCAAAAACTCGAAATGGTAAGCCAGCGAACGGCTGAGAAATTTGTTTCCTATGATGCAGGCGCTGATAGCGGGCCCAAATCACTTGAAATAAGAGTATTAATATGGTAGATAGAAATTTTATTTAAACACGCTAACCCCGTTGTCAACTAGTTTCATATTAATCTGACACTGCAATCGAGCAACGAAAAATTCGTTGCCGCTCGAGCGGGATTTGAACTCGCAACTTCGGGTATCTAGACCGCCGCTCTACCTATTGAGCTATCGAGTCAACAGGGATTGGTAGCGAGTCTTATCCAATTTAACTGCACGAAAAATTTTCGTGACTACTTAACGCTTGTCTTTAGTTGTCTTAGAGGACGCGCAGTGTTTCAATTCTATTTCAGAACCATCCTCAGAGATACGAAAAACTAGTTTCATATTAATCTGACACTGCAATCGAGCAACGAAAAATTCGTTGGCTCGAGCGGGATTTGAGCGGCTGTTGACTCGATAGCTCAATAGGTAGAGCGGCGGTCTAGATACCCGAAGATGCGAGTTCAAATCCCGCTCGAGCCAACGAATTTTTCGTTGCTCGTTGCAGTGTCAGATTAATATGGAACTAGTTTTTCGTATCTCTGAGGATGGTTCTGAAATAGAATTGAAACACTGTCCGTTGTCAACCTTGGCTGACAACCGTGGTGGTCTCCGACTAGCCTGAAAATATTCACCGTATCACAAATAACACTGAAGGTTCACTCAAGGGCGCCAAAGAGTTTTAGAACATTCACTTTTGTGAAGACATCGGAAAACTAGGTGATGTCAGTACCTCCGCCAATACGAACAGCTAACCCACGCACAAACTTTAGTATAACTCTTGTCCTGATGTTATGCATCTTGAACATCATTGGCTATCTTCTATAAACTTTTAATGCCCCCCCCCTGTAATCGGCCCTTTGAAAACCAGGCAACTGGAAGGCCATCGTGTGCCTAAATAATACTAATTCTTCATATCGTAATAGATAGATTGAGGCTTAATTTATTCCTGTAAACTAGCCTGAATTTCAGCCGGTCACTCGAAATCGTTGAATATTCTTGATTCCCTGCCTATTTCTGGCATTTTCTGCCGGAGAATTCGCTAAACAATTAGGTGCAAAGTTAGTTGGTAAACACTTGATGTCCTTAATGTCAATCAATTGTGAATTGACAATGGTGAAATTGTCCATATCGAGAAATGCGCCGATGTCGCGTTTTCAATTTTCCGTGAATAATTTCAGCACGAATGACTATAGTATCAAATAGATTCATTCTGGACATAAACTGTTTTACATTCGAGGTGAGAAAATCGTTTTATAAATATTTTCCAATCTTCAAGATGCTTCTTAATTAATGTCCCTAATCTGAAAGACTGCGGAACCAATTAGATCGTTCCACTAGCTCGCGTAGTCTTCCACTAAAGTACTAAATCAACAATCAGTCAGAATATGCACATTATCAATTTATCATACAAATGAAAGAGTTATTTGTGTTGAAAGTTGAACCGAAAATTGTAACTAAATTCCTAACTGGATACTTGTGCTGCCGGTTGTAGTGTTCAAGCTATAAGTGGGTGGGAATTTATAATATTTGACTGTTTAACCATTGCTACAGTTTCAATCAGGTACAGGCCGTACAGCCTGCAGGACAAATGAAAATAGTAAGCTTATATATACTATTTTACCCCTAATATATAGTGCTATGTCATGTGACATTATTACTGAGGAATTTGAATTATGAATGTTAATTATTATATAGATAAAAATAAAGTAATTACCGGAAGATATGCTTCTTTGATAATTTGGTATATTGTTTCGGTCATGGCACTTTAACAAAGAAACGCTATTACCGAAGCGATAGCGACTATCGCTTTTTCTCCAAATTACGGCAAATAGAAATATTTCGAAAGCTCGTTAGTTTAAAAATATGTTTAGCTTCGGTGCAATGGCCTGAATGTCCACGAAGTCCCGTTTGTCCATGGCCAAGGAGAAAGCTTACTGTATTGGTGGTGGAACGACATAATGAGCGGCTGTGACTGTGATGGCAACGAAAAGTCTTCATTTTAGGCAGAAAGAACATGTAAAACTATAAAATTGTAGAACTATTCTAACTTATCTCTTCGTTCTCGAGAAATTTTATTTTCATTTGATATGTAAACGAAATAAATCTAAGACTATTTTTATTGTTAGAGTTATGCACGGAGCAATCAGCCATTTCCGATTACACAAGGATGCAATTAAGATAGATAGATAGTTTTATTACACTTAACATTCCAGTCAAAGGCTGCAATTCGTTAAACATTACAAAAATACACATCATTAATGTATAAGACATTAAGATAATAAACAAAGTCTTTATCTATCTATTACGATATGAAGATTACAAAGTGAAAGTTTGTCAAGTTTATAGAAGATAGCCAATGATATTCCAGATGCATAACATCAGGACAAGAGTTTTTTTATTGAAGTTTGTGCCTGGGTTAGCTGTTTGTGTCGGAGTTAGCGGAGGTGCTGATGTCACTTCTACGCTTTCCGAGGTCTTCACAAAGGTGAATGTTCCAAAACTCAGGACGGGTTTGTCGCCTTTGAGCGAACCTTCAGTGTCATTTGTAATACGGTGAATATTAATAGGTGGATTGGTGACCTCATCAGGACTTGTGAAATTAACTCCGCTATCAGTGCCTGCATCATAGGGAAACAATTCTCTCACTTCCCGATCTCGCCATTCCCCCGTAGCTGTGTTGCATAAATTTAAATCGCGCACACCAACAAACCAATCTGGTGAGGGGGCTATCATGGAGATGAAGGACACGAAAGGGTATTCCGAGTTGACTTCGATATTAGGGATAGTATCGTTGGATCTGCCACCAACCATCATAACACCCACATATCTCTTAAATGCCTTCTTCAATGCTATCTGAATGTCCATTTCTGCCTCTATTGCAGTTACGTTACCTGAAAATCAATAAAGGTTTGGTTTAGCCTGAATTTGATAAATTATTATCTCTCTCTGATACACTATAGTAAACTTTTAAGAAAACTTTTGGCCTAAATAAGAAAACTTTTGGCCTAAATTTGTATGTTGTAAGGCTTGACTACATAAGCAAAAAAAACCCCAAAAACTGCAGAGCAGAATTTTATCAAGTCCCTAGTGGGAAATTATTCAACCTATAGTGAATAAGAATGTGATTCATGTGAACTCTCGCAGTCGAGTTGATTGAATTCGGAAGTAAAATTTTAAAAATCTAAATGTTTGGCAGAGTAAAATTGGCATGTCAGCACCGGTAATATGTTCGTATATGCAATGTACCAACGAAAGTGTGGAGTATTGTCAAGCTCAGTTGTTATGTCTTGGAGAATATGGGTATATGGGTGTGACTACACTGGCCAGTGTAAAGTTTTACCTATAAAAGTTTCAAGTAATATAAGGAACTATATTCATACCCGCTTCTGCCACATTCTTAACTCCTGTGGTCGCCTTTATCCCTGGTGCCCACATCACATAGCGGGCATTATGACTACAGCCTACAGTCTCCGAGAAACCTCGGACTGACGCAGGAGGAGAGTTCGGATGCCTTGCGTCTGTCCAATCGCCTCTGCGTGTGAGAGTATAATTTGCCCACCCAGTGCACGACTTGGCCTCTGTAGTATACACATACAGAAAAGCTATAAACAAAAGCTCTAACAGAGTGTTGTACATGCTTCAAGCTTTGACGATGAAACCAAGTGCTGTCTTGTTGTAGTCTTTTTCTTCACTGCCACGTTGTCAGTTGGGTATACCTTGGCTGTATGTGTGAATTTCGGGTTGAGGCCAGGCTATATGTAGGGTGGGTAGCAAATTCCTAACTAACCATTTCCGGGAAATTTTGTGTGCAGACATTACTCTTGAGGCTGAATTGAACAGCATACAAATCCGATATCGCGTGAGCAGCCTTTAAAACTTAAATACCGGAACCACGTATTCAAGAGTTAATCAGTCATTATGAATTCAAAAAAAGTAAACACACTATAGAAAAATAGATTGCAAGTCGATCAACCAGCCTGTATATTATCATACACATGAAAGAGTTATTTGTGGGAATACTTAATGCGTTGAAGAGGGTCAGGGGCGTAGGAAACCCGGATAAATTAAAGACCTACCTAAAATGATCATGTTTTGTGATTGGCTTTCAGACACAAACTCAGAAACAAAAATGATCATTGTTCGTGACTCGTTCTTTAGAAAGAAGATTTCTATAGTTTTATTCGGTCTTTCATTGTTATAATAAACCAACCACGAGCATGTCGGATAGTACAGGTAGATGATGACCTGGGAATCTCCAAGAAGAACAGTTTAGAACTGACAGACCTACCCAGTATATCTACAAATTAAGTTACAGTAGGTGTTTCTACTGTCCTGAATTCGCGCTTGCGTGTGAGTACTGTATTCAAGGCAAATCACATTAAAAAAAAAAAACTTTGATAATACAAACAATTCTCTCACGTTTTCTAACGTTCTCAAAAGTTCGCTCTCCCTCAATCATAACCTGCGTTTGTCTCCCCCAAGAACGCCTGATCGCAGGTTACCTCAATGATTATTCTCGCATGCTTGTAAGTCATATGACTCATCACAAAATGTCAATGTCCATTCTAACTTCGGAACGATCACATATGGAAATTTATTATATACTAGAGAGTGAGATACTGAAAAATACACAGCGAGATATTTTCCATATCTTCATCAGTGAAGTTATCAAATTTAGTTTGGTCACGTGAATGGCAAAAATGTCACCGTTTACAGGCCTTAAAATATCGGTCGGTCACGGACATTGTCCGACCCATTCGTGAAATTGTCCGACGTAGACTGAAAGAAACCACCGGACATTCTGTCCGACCTAAGTGAAAATGGGGTTTATTGTTTGTCCGACCCGAGTGTATTGGTGTCCGACCGAACTGTAGCTTTGTCCGACGTAAATCAAAATGTACCCTAGCCCAGGACTAGAGGCAGGCTTGTATGTTAAATGGAAAATCAGAGTATTATTGTATAAAAGGTGAACTGGAAATGTTGTTTTAACGTAGTCGAGCGCGGGGCGGCGAACGAAATGGTGAAGTGGAAAACGGGCTTAAGTTGTTGAAGTCTTTTTGATACTGCTGTTCTGGCAAGTATGTATGAAAGAAACAAATTATTTCAGTAATATCTTTACAACATTTACCGTTTATTCATTTGTATCATTTAGACTTATTTCCGAGTCAAAACTGAACTGAAGGTCATCGGACATATGTCCGACCCAAACTCAACGTCACCGGACATTTTGTCAGACGGCCCTGGAAAAGATATTTTAAGGCCTGCGTTTAGTTTCTCAAAGACATTGTAAGTTTTGAAGAACACAAACACTCCGAGATCTACAACATCTTTCTGCATTCCACACCTGCCCGCTGTTTTAGGAATATTAGGAGGATTGTACAGCTTCGTACCCACGCGCAAATAACTAAAAGTAGGCACACTACAGTGTTTTTATATAGATCAGTAGCTAAGATGATGAGCAAGCGCGCGGGGGTGCTTGGGGAGGACTCGATGGGGGTTCTGGTCCTCCCCAAGCACCCCCACGCGCTCGCTCAGCTTAGTCACTGATCTATATAAAAACACTGTAGTGTGTCTATTTTTAGTTATTTGTGCCTGGGTACGAGGCTGAGGATTGTTAGTGTACGTGATGGAAGCGGAACTCATTGCGAATCAATATCAATGTTTGTTGTTTTGCATTATCGCCACGCAACGAAGTATAGTCAAACAATTGCGACTCATCTGAACAATTGCGACTCATGTGAACAATTGCGGCCCATATGTACGTGATGGAAGCGGAACTCATTGCGAATCAATATCAATAATGTTTCGGTTGTTTTGCATTATCGCCACGCAACGAAGTATAGTCAAACAATTGCGATCATATGAACTTAAAATTTAGATAATTATCTAGCTGCCGCTTTCGTATCAAAAGTCAAAACTCATAGTTCACCCAAGTTTAGTCTTGTGTATTACTGGTTAAAGACACAAGACTAGCAAATTGATCGATATATTACAATTCGAAGTTACAATCTTTAACTAAGAATGGCGTTAGTCTTCGTTCTGTGGTATAGCGTGGCATATTTCGCAAGTATCGTATCGTCTACTCAAGCTATCGAATGCCAAGGCACAGCGAGATATACGTTAACCTTCCTAGGGGAATGGACAAGTCAATCTCATCAACATTTTCCAATCAGCGCTCATTTCTCAACCCTCGTAGGCTGTAGTCATAAAACTTCCTATGTGATGTGGACACCAGGAATAAAAGCGACCACAGGAGTTAAAGATGTCGCAGAATTAGGTATGCCTGAGTCATTAACAGCCTTCTTGGGGGTCTAATTTAAATTAATAATACTGTACATCATTGATATGTCTTGTATGCTTT
Organism: Paramuricea clavata; assembly: GCA_902702795.2. Classification (NCBI taxonomy): domain Eukaryota; kingdom Metazoa; phylum Cnidaria; class Anthozoa; order Malacalcyonacea; family Plexauridae; genus Paramuricea; species Paramuricea clavata. The sequence continues at coordinate 11,590 of CACRXK020005761.1, forward strand.
GTATAAAAGAATTAGCCGAAGGAATTCCGTCTAGACGAAAAACTCGTCTTAAATTCGCATTCAGAAAGATAAATGAAACGGATAAAGCGTTGCCAAACTTCGCAAGTCCTCACAGGAAGGTCATAATTTCTAGATGACGCCATAACCTGGGCCATGAATTGTCAGTGTCTGTCTTTTCCAGTGTAGGTAGTGCCAATCAAATGAACAAGCTTTCGTTGGTAGGAATGCAAAAAATATGAAAAATATACGGAGAATTTCGACGTTTCGAGCGAAGGCCCTTTCGTCATAGCGGTCTTAGTAACTCCAGAAGAAGGGCCTTCGCTCGAATCATCAAAATTCTCCTTAAGGCTTAATATGTTTTTCATTTTAAAAGTTTCTTTCCTGGCTAAATCAATACATCATATTTTATACTTCAGGTATTACAGGTGCACTTAACAGCGAAATGGACAATGAGATAAACTTGAAAAAAGCCTATAAGAGATACCAACGTATCGTGTTCTCTGGTGGCACAGGAACCACTCTTATCCCTAACATCGAAGTCAACTCGGAATATCCCCTCGTGTCCTTCATTACCATGATCGCACCCTCACCTGATTGGTTCGTTGGTGTACACGACTATAATTTATGCAACACGACAACAGGGAAATGGTTAGACTCGAGAACAAGAGATTTGCCACCCTATGATGCAGGCACTGACAGTGGACCTAACTTTGATAGTCGAGATCAAATAACAAATCCAAAAGAAAATATCCATCTGCTTACAAACAACACAGAAGGATCGTTCAAAGGCGATAAACCCGTAAGGAGGTTTGGAACTTTCACTTTTGCGCAGACCTATTTCAACCCAGCTACTATACAGCCGCCTTCAAACACCGGTGCAGCATGCTCTGTTAAACAGCTTGGCTATGTTGTTTTTGCTATGATCCTTGTAAATTTCTGTTTGTAATTTTTTACAAATATTTGCACAAACATATACGTTGTGGAAACATGTTTTAAGAACCAATATAAACAGATTGTAAACATAAAGTTTTTAAGAGAACTTTTCTCAAAAACCTTACAACATTTTTGACATAATTCATGCCGCCAATTTTACCAATAAATGACACTTTGACATCACAACTGTAATAAAGCTCGAGTAATTGTATAAAGGATAGTAACAGAGATGGTAAATGAAAAGCAATGGTATAAAATGAAAGCCTAAATCCTCCTTACGGAATACCTCTCTAAATACAGATTGTTTGTGGACACGTATCTCTTACCTGGACATATTGTAGAATAACGTTCGTTTTGTGATTAATATACAGTGCATAATTGATATAATGTAGTAGTAATGTAGGTTAAAATTCATCATTGGTGAATATAGATCTGTAGTTTTTTATTTATCGTTTTATGATTGACTTTGTATTTCCGCGCGCCTACATAAAGGATTGTTCCTTCTATTTATAATAATATAATAATATTAAAAGGTTTGTCACAGTTTACTTGTTAATATTTACATATCAACTACATACTTTTACAGGGCCGTAGACACCGGGAGGGGGGGGGGGGCTGGGGGCTTCAGCTTCCCCCCCAATAATTTATAAACTGGCGATAATCTGTAAAGTTTGAGAGGGGAAATAATGACCTAATAATCGCCCCTGACTAATCACCCCCCCCCCCTAGTGTTTTACAATACAATAAGGTTACAAAGGCATGTTGTGACAGGAGAAAGAAACAGGACTTTCGTCCCAATTGACACCCCTGAAATTAATATTTACCTTCTAATCCTCAAAACCCCGGGAAATATGCGGGCAAACATTTTATATACATGGCCAAACTAAAATTGTTAAATACATGTGTTAGAATATGCTCCTGATATTCTGTTGACAATGATAATAAGATTATTAGTTAATGAATGACATTGATTACTATAGATATGTATGTAAAATGTAATCTCTGGATACCACAAATTCCAGTACAAATAGTTGCTCCATGTACCAAACTGTATACCATTTATGGTAATAGAATGTGATATGTCAAAATACTTATTATAGATATAATCTTGTATATATATATGTGTGATTTTTATTATTAAATACATTCTTTTGTAAAACTCCAAAGTTGTATGTTGTGCTTCGTATTCGAGAAAGAGCGATGGCAACGGTACAAAACCCAACAGGTTATGGGCCCAGAAGAGGCTTGATTTTTGATGGAGACGAGAACAAGTATGAATTATGGGAGGTGAAGTTTTTGGGATATATGCGACTCCAAAAACTTTGCAATATATTCATTCCTAGCAGTAGCGAAAGAGAGCTAGATGAGGCAAAGAACGCAGATGCCTTTGCCGAATTAGTGCAATGTCTAGATGACAGGAGCTTGGCCCTGGTCATACGAGAGGCGAAAGACAATGGAAGAAAAGCCCTGACGGTTCTGAGAGAACATTATCAAGGCAAAGGAAAGCCCAGAATAATCTCGCTGTACACGGAGTTAACGTCGTTGAAGAAGGCAGAAAATGAGACAATTACGGACTACATCATACGGGCAGAAACTGCCGCGACCGCATTGAAGGCTGCCGAGGAAGTAATCAGTGATGGACTTCTGATTGCCATGGTACTCAAGGGTCTACCAAACGCTTATAAAACATTTTCTACGGTGGTTATTCAACGAGAAAACCAGATGAATTTTGGCGACTTCAAAATCGCATTGCGTAACCACGAAGAGAACGAGAAGTGCTGCAGACCGGCGGAGAATGGCGACAACGTAATGTACGTAAAGAAGAAATTTGAAGGAAAGTGTTTTAAGTGTGACAAGAAAGGACATAAAAGTTCCGATTGCTGGATGAAAGCTGAAAAATGGTGCAACAAGTGCAAGAGCAAGACACACAATACCAAGGATTGCAGAGCAAGAAGAGACGGTGTAAAGATGGCCGCTGAAACCGGCGAAGAGAACGCTAAAATACATTCATTTGCATTTACACTTAAGGAAAATAATTCTAATGAAGGTAAGACCTCAAATCTACTAGTAGATACAGGGGCAACAAGTCATATAATTAATGATAAATCTAAATTTGTAAATTTTGATGAGAAGTTCGACCCAAGTAATCATGTAATAGAGTTAGCTGACGGAAGTAAAGCTAATGTTGTTTTAGGTAAAGGTAACGCTAAAGTTAAATTGTACGATATTAATGGTAATTTACAAGATGTAATGCTTAGTAACGCGCTGTATATTCCGTCTTATCAGCAAAATATTTTCTCCGTTCCTGCTGCAATAGAGAAGGGGGCTGCTGTTAGCTTAGATAGGCAAGTTAGAGAGTACAGGGACCCCGAGGGAACAGTGTTTGGTATCGAACAGGTAGGTAAATTATATTACTTAAATAGTATATCATCTTCTCGAAATAACGCATCGTCCCTAATGGAATGGCACAAGATATTAGGGCATTGTAATTATAATGATGTGCGCAAACTTGAGAGCGTGGTTAAAGGTATGAAGATAATAGAAGACAAGGAAATCCTTTGTGAGGTATGTACACAGGGTAAAATGTGCCAACATCGAAGGCGAGAGCCAGATCAAAGGGCAAAAGGTCCTCTTGAGTTCGTACACTGTGATTTAGCTGGTCCAGTTGAGCCAGCAGCGAAGGATGGTTTTAAATATGCCTTATCTTTTGTAGATGATTTCACTGGTACTAACTTAATATATTTTCTTAAACAGAAGAGCGATACAGTGGAAGCTACTGAAAAGTTTTTGGCTGATATTGCACCCTTTGGAAAGGTAAAACGCATTAGAAGCGACAATGGTACGGAATTTACCAGCCGGAAATTTAAATCACTACTGCGTCAAAATTTAATTAAACACGAAACTAGTGCGCCATATTCCCCACACCAAAATGGCACTGTAGAGAGAGCGTGGCGGAGTTTATTTAGCATGGCTAGATGCATGCTATTAGAAGCAAATCTCCCCAAACGTTTGTGGACGTATGCCGTAATGACAGCGGTGTATATTAGAAATAGGTGTTTTAATTCTAGGTTAGGAAAAACTCCGTATGAAGCACTGACAGGTAAGCAACCTAATCTTAGCAATATGCATGTCTTTGGCTCAACGTGCTATGCCTTTGTTCAAAATGTTAAGAAATTAGACGACCGGAGCCGTAAAGGTGTTTTTGTAGGTTATGATAAAGACAGTCCAGCATACTTGGTATACCACCCAGAAACAAACAAAGTGGAAAAGGTAAGATGCGTGAAATTTTTTGATAATTTTGGAACTGAGCCTGAGGCGTCTAATGACAACCAAGAGTTAATTGTGCCAAATAAAGAACACGTTGAGACTACGGTAAATGCTAACGAGCTGCCTCAGCAAATGGATGAAAATGCTGGTACAGCAGAGGTAGAGAACAACGCGGCGAGATATCCAACACGCACTCGCAACAAACCAAGGTATCTTGATCAGCCTATTATTGACGACAATGTTAACCGCACTGTTGATTATTGCTTTAGGGCTGTAGACATTCCAAAATGTTACAAGCAAGCAACAAAATCGCTGGAGGCTAACAAGTGGCAAAATGCCATGAATGCAGAGGTAAGCGCATTAAACGATAACAATACGTTTGAGTTAGTCCCACCACCAAAGGATCGACAGATAGTGGGGGGAAGATGGGTTTACGCCGTAAAAATCGGCCAAAATGGGGAAGAAACCCATAAAGCAAGATATGTAGCTAAAGGGTATTCTCAAATTCCTGAGATTGATTATCAGGAAACGTTTGCCCCGACAGCTCGCATGAGCTCAATTCGTACATTGCTACAACGTGTTGTGCAGAATGACATGATCATTCACCAAATGGATGTCAAGACCGCCTACCTTAATGCGCCTATAGATTGTGAGCTCTATATGGAACAACCAGAAGGTTTTGAGGAACATGGTGAGAATGGTGAAAAATTAGTATGTAAATTAAATAAGTCATTATATGGTTTAAAGCAAAGTGGGAGAAACTGGAATAATTTATTACACGAGTATCTGCAAAAGGAGGGTTTTACTCAGTCACAGGCTGATCCATGTGTGTATGTGAGAATGATTGACTCGAAGCGATGTGTTATAGTAATTGTATGGGTTGACGATATCATTATCGCAGCCAGTCATTTTGAATTACTAACAACTGTAAAAGAATCTTTAGGTGAAAGGTTCAAAATGAAAGACCTAGGTAAGCTATCGTGGTTTTTAGGTACAGAGTTTAAATGCAAGAAATCTTGCATCGAAATGAATCAGAAACAATATATTGAAAAAGTATTGTTAAAGTTTGGGATGGCTGATTGCAAGCCCAAGCCTACTCCATGTGTTTTAGGTATCGAGAAGGTCTCAGACGAAGAATCACCAAGCTTAGAAGACCCAGGTGAGTATAGGGCTATTGTTGGGAGCTTAATATACGTTATGACAGGCACCAGGCCTGATTTGTGCTATATAGTGACGAAGCTCTCACAGAAAATGTCTAAGCCCACAAGAGCCAATCTCGACTTGGCTAAACACGTTTTAAGGTATTTGAGGGGTACATCTGAGCAAGGTTTGACATTTAGGAAGTCAAACGTTCCGCTAAGGTTGAACGGATTTTGTGACTCCGACTGGGGCGCATCAGTAGCCGACAGGCGGAGTATAACTGGCTATAATTTTCAGTTGTCTTCAACAGGTCCTTTAATATCCTGGAAGAGCCGTAAGCAACCAACAGTTGCACTCTCTACATGCGAGGCAGAATATATTGCGCTTGCAAATGCCGTACAGGAGGCAAAATTTTTGAGACAATTATGTATCGACATGAAGGTAAGTATAAGTGATGATAATGTACTTATTCAAGTAGATAATCAGGGAGCTATAAACTTAGCTAGAAATCCCGTACACCATCAAAGGTCGAAACATATAGATATTAAGTATCATTTTATAAGATCCGAGATACAGGTAGGTACCATAAGTTTGAAATATGTTCCTACTGAGGACAATATAGCTGACGTCTTCACAAAGCCAGCTAGCAAAGGTAAGTTAGAAAAATTTAAGCACTTCATGTTAGGTTTATAAATGCGCTGCGTAATACAAATATATTAGAAATTAAAAAATTATTGATGTAATTTATAGATGCTCAGAACATAAGAGCAAGTGGGGGTGTTAGAATATGCTCCTGATATTCTGTTGACAATGATAATAAGATTATTAGTTAATGAATGACATTGATTACTATAGATATGTATGTAAAATGTAATCTCTGGATACCACAAATTCCAGTACAAATAGTTGCTCCATGTACCAAACTGTATACCATTTATGGTAATAGAATGTGATATGTCAAAATACTTATTATAGATATAATCTTGTATATATATGTGTGATTTTTATTATTAAATACATTCTTCTGTAAAACTCCAAAGTTGTATGTTGTGCTTCGTATTCGAGAAAGAGCGATGGCAACGGTACAAAACCCAACAGCCATTAGAAATAACCTACTTCGAACTGCTTGTCCCAAAGCTGCATGAGTGGGAAAAGTCTATGAATGTAAACATTTATATAATTCACATGCATGAGCATCATGGATATGAACATTCTTAAAAATGCTGCCTATGGACAAAAATATTGATTAATAATAAATAAGAAATAATAATAATGATTACTAAATATTACAACAGCTCACGTTCGGAAACATATTTTTTATTCCTTCTTAATTCAGAAGTAATCAAAAAGCATTTCTTTTTTAGCATGAGAAATCTCACTGCAAATTTCGTGGTAGTATACCATAGAAATATTAGACCTATTTGTCTATTATTTCTATGTAGTATTGCATACATACGATTTGCAACGATTTCTCACATTTCAACCTTCAGCAACAGACCGATTTCAAGGCATACAATTTCTAGTTTTAAATTCCAAAACCTTCAAATTTTTATATGAACCCAGATTTGACTAGAACTATGTTTCCACTCAACGCAATTGAACTTACGTGACCACCATATTCAATTTCTATGCGATCTTCTTAGCAGAGGAAAATATCGTGAACACTGCACAGCCAATATTGCACACTCCAGCTACAACGTTGAAATATAGAGGCCAGCTTTGAGAGGTAGTTAAGACTTGACCAGAAAAATATATAGCACCAAATACTTTGGGGGGAAGAAGATAAAGGAGGCGGATTCAACTTCTTCAAAGACTGTAAAAATGTTGTACCAAATAGCACAAATCACACTCATATAACGTAATTGTCGACATAATATAATAATATATGTTTCTGTACTGTACACGTCACAACATACGCATTTTATACATTCGTTTTGACGGATACTAGGGGTCAACTTTTTGCAACAGGCACTTCTTTAAATGTCATTGTCGACTTTTGGTTGTTTGAAACGGCGAAATTTCTATGCATATTAAACTATTATGCTCAAAAACAATGGATAAATTCAATTAACATTCCAATTTTATGTTAACAAAAACAAAAGCGTGTGCAGCAAATAAATTTCACTCACTTAGCGAATAAATTTTTACATTGTCATTGGCGTGTTAATTAAATTAAACCACCTTGCAATTCCATTCACAAATGTAAATAATCATGTAAATATTTTCTCTGAAATGCTGGTTTTCTATGCTTAGCATGTGATCTATAACAAAACGCACCATTAAAACAGTGTTTTGAAAACCTAGTTTTTTACAAAATGTGTTCTCAGAATGCTGCAAATGCCATTTCCGGGATTCAAATTTTAAACACAGAAACGGCAAATATAAACTGGATTTAAGGCGGTTTTCCAGTCCTCGCACGAAGCTCCTCGCAGCTCGCTGCGAGTGCTTGCATCTAATTAAAATTAACTGTTTAGCATTGTGATTGGATGAAAGTGCTCATGCATGCACTCGCAGCGAGGAGCTTCGTGCGAGGACTGGAAAACCGCCTTAACACTTGATTTTCAATATAATTATTATAAATTCTTGAACATGCCGATGATCTAAAAAAGTAAACAAACAAGTAAAGGCCGATTTCCACTTCAACCGTATCGTGACGTATTGTAGTATTTTCTTCTGTGTCAAAGTCATTAGTTCCACTCATTGAACTATAAGTAATCTGGAAGGCCAACTTGATGAAAGCCTATGATTCGTTGAAGCAGACAGAAAAACACTTTTTCCATGGGATTACTACAATGATTGGGATTCAAACCAGGTTTTTTGGATTGGAAAACTTTATTTAGACAGGTTAGCCTCTTCAGCTGAAAGCTGGTATTCATGAGGGACCTGTATTTAAATTATTTTACACAAATATATGTCGTAACAGGATCTATATGTTTATAAGCATGCAATTCACAGAATCAATTACGTAAATAATTCCAAATTAGAGTTTTGAAACTAGAAAGTGTCGTTGCCTCTTTAATTCCAATAGGCAATTTATTATATTGTAAAGGCCGGTCCATTAAATCTAAAGGTTCTCTTACCAAGTTCAAGCTTCATCTTATGAAGATGTAGATCGTTTTTCCTCCTTGTATTGTATTGATGAATCTTATAGTATTGAGTAAGAAGTTCACTTATTTTACTAGGATAAAGGTCATTTAAACATTTATAAAAAAAAATACAAACATGCATTTCTCTTCTTCTTTGCAAACTTATCCAGTTTAAAACACTAAATGTGTCAATAGAGGACGATCGTTTAAGAACAAGACGCGCCGCTTGGTTCTGAAAGCCTTAATTGTAATTCTTGACTGCAACCTTCCGGTAATTGTGCCCAAGCTACATCGCAGTTTTCAAAGATGGGTAATATTAATCCATTATAAACAGCTTTCGCAGCTTCCAATGTTAAATATGCTCTAATCCTGCTCATTATCTTCAACTTTGTGCTAATATTCATATTCATCTCTTCCACATTGTCCTTCCAGTTTAAGTGTTTATCCAAAACAACTCCTAGATAGGTAAATTGATCGACCTGTTTAACATTCTGTCCATACAGATGTATGTTGAGATCTTGAGCCGCATCTTGTTCCAAATAACATTGTGTTGGTCTTTTTCTCACTTATAACCAACCTATTTTGTTCCAGCCATATCATCAACCTTATTATTAAAGTCAATTTGTAAAACTTCTCGAATTTTAGCAGTTGATTTATCAGAATAATGAATCATAGTGTCATCCGCATACATACTTATAGAACAGTCATTAAGACACATAGGAAGGTCGTTTATGTACAGGATGAAAAGTAAAGGTCCAAGTATTGAACCTTGGAGAACAGCATGGTCAATACTTGCACTGTTCGATAAATCTTGACCAAATTTTACCCGTTGTGAGCTGTAGTTAAATAGTTTTGAAACCAATTTAGACTGCTCCCCCTTATACTATAATGTTCCAGTTTGTAAAGCAAACAATCGGGGTCCACGAGGTCAAAAGCCTTTTTTAAATCTATAAAAACAGCACCAGTAGTTTTTTGCTTATCCATATTATCGAGGATTTTATCAACGAGTGACACAACAGTAGTTTCCGTAAAATGCTGCTTTCGAAAACCTGATTGATGGGTGGAAAGGGTTAGTTCCGACTGTTTCACATCTCTCTGCTGCAAAAAGTGAGGAGTTTTGCTTTTGTATTTTGAAAAAATGACGAAGTTTGGACGTGCGGAAGGAAACCTCGCTCTTCAACTCGAAAAAAATATACTAAAAAACATTTTGACAGTCCCAAAACTTAGTTTGTACTAAAACCCAGGTATTGTTATTTATCCTGAGCTTTTAGTCCTTGTTTTATTGCTTCTAAAACATGAATAAATTGACTTTTTCAAGTGATGTTATTTTCGTCAACGCATCTTTGTTGGGCATTTTGAGCACTTTGAATATGGCAGCCAAGCTTAGCTTCGATAATGCTTATTTTAACTTGTTAACAGTAAGTCGTGGGCACTTGAAAATAAATTTGCAAATGTGTATCTAATATTTTTCTACATAATTTGTATCATAAAATCTCTTAACTCTTTTTGAAAAAAACCAAACATTTTCGCGCGGTTTTTTGACAAATTTTGTTTTGGCCCTGTAATAATTTAGCAGTTGAACGATGTTTCTTTATTGTAAGTACTTGAGTGAAAAGTTTAACTGTCTTAGTATGCCCTAAAATGAAAAAGGAAAGGGGGAAAGGAAATTAAAGGGGTAAAATTGATCGATATATAAAGTGTATTTTTCAAAAAAATTGCAAAAAAGGACTGGCACTACCTACAAAGCACGGCTTCAATTTCCCCCTCCTGAGTTAGCCTTCCAGTTTACTTATAGTTCAATGGTTCCACTCTAGTGCTCAGGAAACAAAGAAATACGCTGCGCTTCGGTACGATGCAACTGAAGTGGAAAATGCCTTAATTGTACTGAAACGAATTTAATTACAGGAAACTAAACTTTAAGGTCATTAATATTTATTAAATAAAAAAACAACTTCGGCTTCGCCTTCCATGCATGTCGTCCATGTTAATATACTTTCAAAGCCTCGTTCAAAGCGAAGCTAGCAAGCCATCATTCCGAACTTCGGGATCCGAACAATTTCGAAGTGACTCCGAATTTATTTCTAAGTTTCCGACGATTTCCGACAGCCAGCTCGCAAAATAGCGGACTTCTCCACATTCTGCAGTGACGAGCACAAAGCGTTTTCTAGCCAAACTATACATTAACACAACAGCGATAATAGGAGGCGGACATAGTCTTATTGCCATATTTGTGGGATACATTACTATATATAACGCGACAACCCTTTATAATTAAGTTTATAATTTTTAAAATTTGTTGAACAGTGTAATGGCGAAGAGAATGCCCCGAATAACATAATATTCTGAATCACTATCATACTTGAATACTCTATTGTTTCCCATCGGGGATCTACCACACAATACATGACCATCTTGTGCAACTAGAACGTTCCTAATAAACCCATGGGAATATTAACCAACCAATGTTGCCAGCCGTTTTTTTCTACAGGGTGAGTAAAAAAAACCTGACACCTTTGTTATTCAAATTAGCCGCGAAGGTATCAGTTTTTTTTACTCACCCTGTAGAACCATCGGATATATGAGAAATATGGAATTAATTTCGGTCCTTTAGGATCTGAAGAAAAATAGGAGATATAACGCCTTTGTCGACCACTTCATGCAGCAGTCGGGATCCTTATGGTGGGTTTAATTCAGAATTAGATTTTAGACATGTGTGGGGCTTCGGTGGCGAAGTCGTCAGAGCAAGCGCCTTTCACCTCTGAGATCGTGGGTCCGTTTCTCCCTATGGACTCATGTGAAAAGAGTCAGTCAACGCTGTGCCGAAAGTCGTGGGTTTTCGCCGGGTGCTCCGGTTTCCTCCCACAGGGAAAGATGACAGGGTGAGTTAGGATAAATTCAGTTATTATAAGAGAGTTATATCACAAATGTTGTAAAGACAAAATAGTCTAGGCTCAGTAAGTAATTACAGTAGGTAAGCGTAATACTTGATGTAAAGCGCATTTGATCATATCTCGTGTAAATTTGCGCTATAGAAATGTTAATCCTTATAGTTAATCGTATGTCCAAGCAAGTGCAGCGAATCTATAATGAAGCGGTTTTAGTCGATTTTTGACTAATAATGCTCACTCACAGTCTACAAAGGATTAATATAAAGACAACTTTTTACAATACCAGATGTATTCTATAATAATAATTCAGTTAGTAAAGTGTCGTCGGAAAGCGTTTACTATCTTTATTCCTTCTCGACGCAGGACTGAATTTCTCCAGAAAAATATCGACAGTTAAATGTCGAGTTCAAAGAAGCAAACGTGCCTGACCACAGAGTAAGTAACAAAAATTGCCTCTCAAACAACAACGTTCTTGATGCTAAACGCAAAGCTTCATATATAATATGTGGGCAGAAACAACAGAAAAGACAGCCAACTGCCAGCGAACATGTAGAAATATTTTTGAGATTGAAGATTCGTGTTTTCCTATTTTCATCCACCAAAGTTGCTGTTGTTGAAACAACGCTTTCGTCCTCGCGTTTTGACTTCGCGATTTTAAACATTTTGTAATTTGAATAAATGAACAAGAACAGCAGAGATAAAACAATTACAGTTGCAGAAATATTGACAATTGTCTCTGAAATAAAAAATACCAGTTGTGATAGACCACTGGAGAACTAGCATTATAACCGTCCAAAATGCCCGAAAACATAGAAGCTTTGTTTTTGTGACTGATGCTTGATGGGAAAATGGACACGTCAGGGCTAGGAATCGTTCAACATTCAGCGTAAAAAGTGCAAACATCGAGGAACATTTCACTAACTTCTCCTTGGGATAAATTAATTGTAGATACGATCACGAGTGGATGACTGATGGCGACTACAGCCAGTTCAAAACAAGATAATATGAGCCTAGACTGGCTTCGCCCTATGCGCTCCACGCGTGGTTCAGGGATTAACACAAAGTTTGTGAGGCTAATGGCCATAGGCAGGGGACAAAGTGATTACATTTTTGTTCAATTTGGGTGAGAAATTAACAAAAGTTTGTCTTGCTTTCTTGGGTAGAGAAAACTGCATTCGTAGTTAGTCCATATTCATTGTATAATTTGTGCACGAAACTACACAGTAAAATTCAAAGGGTAGAAGTTACTCCAAAAAGTTGGGGTAAAATTTTGTCCTAAAAACGCCCTGGTTTTTTGGGGTAACTTTCAGTAGGGAGTAAATTCTACTCCAAAGATTTAGGGGCAAATTTTACTCCAAAAACGAGGGTAACTAATTTGTCCTAAAAATTACCCCAGTTTAGAGGGTAAAAATACAGCTAGAGTAAAATTTGCCCAACATGGAATGGTGTAATTTCTACTCCATGCACGAAGAGATTCTTTCACAATTCACGCTACAATAGCACTTTCGACTTGCAAATTTAAGCATAATTCCTTGATACGCCGCATGGTTGCTGCATGATTGTCTCCAACAATTAGGATGCCTTTCACAATTATAGATATACAAATAATTAAAACATAAACATATTTATTATAAATTTTATTAATCACGTTTCACAAAGCATTTGTTTCATCTTGTTTTTATACACAGTTACATATATACAGTATACAAGTTAATATTATAGGCTTAATCACGGGGAAAGCACAATGCATGCATGTTCTATATGACATGCTGTATAGATATTCTTGCTCCTGGATTTTAAGTATATATACTGGAAGGGTCTTTCTCAATCATCAATCTGGATAGCGACCAAAATGAGAATCTGCATGAACAAAGTTTGCAATTCCAATATTCCTATAAATGGCAGAGGGCAAAATTTTTATTTTCCTGCACGAATGTAAGTACTCTTATAATTCTAAATTTTGAAGAATTTTGTATCCATGCTTTGGTTTTGTGATCTTTAGGATTTTGTGAACTGCGCACTTCTATTCAAATGAATATCGTTTTGGCAATGTTCATGCAAATAAAACGAAACATTTAAGAAGACAAAACCCTCGTGCAAAATTCATCGCGTAAAAACGTTATAGCCTAACTGCACCAAATAACAAAACCTATAGCTGTAAATACTTGCTTTACCGAGATTTGGGGCGTGTAATTAAAGCACTAGTTATATACTTACTGTTGGATATTCAATAACCCCATCCTTCAGCTGCTTGAAGCAGTTGTATATACTGTTTCCCAAACTGCATGTATACATAAGATAAAAATATATTCATGTCATGATAATAATGCACGTATGCATTGGGGGGGGGGGATTCATCAGACTGTGAGCGGTTTACATTTAGTTAATCCACACTTTTTCCATTGTATGGGGATCAATCTTTAATAGTTATAGGTTATATAACTATAGTCTACACTAATATGTAGATTATATAACTATAATCTACACTAATCTGTATAATGGTTATAATTCCAGGTAAGTGATATATTTCTCTCAGTCAGTTCTTCCCAACGTCTTGAAAAAACTTTAATATATATATATATATATATATATATATATATATATATATATATATATATATATATATATATATATATATATATATATATATATATATATATATATATATATGCACTTTCGTTGACGTATTGACATATAACAAGGATTGTCACCTTCGCAAGGCGTAGCGCCTCACGCTCTGTTTCAGGTCGTGCCAACCCAAAAATTCAGCATGGCAACAAAACTTGTTGTACGCCAGTCAACATACATGCATATTTAATATATAAGATTGCTAAAATTTCTCTATACTTCGCAAGGCGTGCCGCCTCACGTTCTGTTTCAAGTCGTGCCAACTCAAAACTTCAGCATGTATAGAGTCGTTTCAAAATCCTATATATTATCATCATCTTTCACTTCAACTGTTATTATAGTACAGCATCAAAATCCATGCCGATTAGTATGGTCGTACAGAACAGAGAAAGATAACACTTAGCAAAAAGGTTTAAAATTGAAAAATATTATCTATTTTATGTTAATTTTATTAATTCTTATTATATACTATTATAAAAATTCCTCTAACTCCCGGGGGTTCTAAGCTATACTATACTGTAGATACTTAAAGTGAACGTTTGATTTTAAACTTTTTCCCATATGTGGGCAGTTCCAGAGTTGATCTTTTGGACTTCATGAATGTTGGGTTTTTAGGAAATCACTTAATTAATTATTATTAATATCCCTGGATTAATTTTATTAATATTTTTTTTATTTGCAGACAGTAAATGATAAACTTAAAATATATAACCTTGTCTAAACACCAGATTTATATTTTTGGACTCTTTTCCTCATTTAATTAATCCACACTTTTTTCCATATACTGTATATACATGGGGATCAATCTTTAATAGTTATATACTATAATCTACAACAATCTGTATAATGGTTATAATTCCGGATAAGTGGTATATGTCTCACAGTTCTCTCCAACGTGTCGAAAAACTTTAATACATCTAAAGCGTTTTTGAATGGTATTTCTGTTGAACTATCTCGAAATCATGCATTTTTGTTGATGTATCGACACATAACAAGGATTGTCACCTTCGCAAGGCGTGCCGCCTCACGCTCTGTTTCAGGTCGTGCCAACCCAAAAATTCAGCATGGCAACAAAACTTGATGTATGCCAGTCAACATACATGCATATTTAATATATAAGATTGCTAAAATTTCTCTATACTTCGCAAGGCGTGCCGCCTCACGTTCTGTTTCAAGTCGTGCCAACTCAAAACTTCAGCATGTATACAGTCATTTCAAAATCCTATATATTATCATCATCTTTCACTTCAACTGTTATTATACAGCATCAAAATCCATGCCGATTAGTATGGTCGTAGAGAACAGGGAAAGATAACACTTAGCAAAAAGGTTTAAAATTGAAAAATATTATCTATTTTATGTTAATTTTATTAACTCTTATTATATACTATTATAAAAATTCCTCTAACTCCCGGGGGTTCTAAGCTATACTATACTGTAGATACTTAAAGTGAATGTCTGATTTTAAACTCTTTCCCATATGTGGGCAGTTCCAGAGTTGATCTTTTGGACTTCATGAATGTTGGATTTTTAGGAAATCA
>CACRXK020005762.1:0-27062 GCA_902702795.2 Paramuricea clavata
CATGCGTGCATAGGTCACATGCAAAATAGTTAATTTTAACTCATTGAGTGGCAGCACTCTCCCCATGACAAGTAACATTGCCTGGCACAAGACAGTAAAATAATAGAGATGTATAGGGCACATCTTCATGGGGCGGGCACATTGCCACTTAAAGGGTTAATATAAATAATTTTAATAGAAAATCTACTAAAAATGCCAGCCATTGTCAATGAAATTTGCATTGTATTTCATTTTTTGGCACTGCATTTTGAAACAATTGCACAGCTCTTAGCCAATCAGAATTGAGTATAAATATTTATCATGTATATTATGAGTGTCAAAATCTCAAACCTGAAAATATATAAGCCATCCTTAAAGCCTGTTTTCCATTTCAACCGTATCGTAATGTGCCATATATAGCATTTTCTTTTGAGATGTTGTTGGTAAGCATACAAGTTAGAGCATTTCTCAAAATTGCTGCAACAACATAAATCTTTGCAATGCAGCTTTAAGGCCAATTTTCAATTATTTTTTTTAAATCTAAAAATTTAAAATAGCCAAAGTCATTGCTTAGGAAACAAAGAAATAGACTATGTTTTGGTACGATACAACTGAAGTGGAAAACTGGCTTAATTAATAGAAGTAACTCCTCAACAGTTGGTGGTTCAAATTCAAAAAACTTTGAAGTGTTATTAGGTAGCATGCAAGTAAGGGTATGTATTTGTTAAAATTGCAGCAACAATATATACATTTTGCCAACACTACTTAGCTATATATAGTTACCTAGACATATAAAAATAGATAAAGCCACCCATTTCCCTTACATTTCAGGCAAGAGACGTTACATGCAAAGTCCCTTAACAAAGCCAATAATTCACCCCAGCACTGCCAGGGTCCAACCTTGTTGGGAAAGTCAATGACATTCACATAATAGTGGGTCATATATTGATAAAATCATGCAAAATACTCATCAATGGCAGGAGGGACAACTTCAAAGAACTTTGAGGTGTTGTTGGTATGCATACAAGTTAGAGCATTTCTCAAAATTGCTGCAACAACATACATCTTTCCAATGCTGCTTAGGCCAATTTTCAAATTTTTTTTAAAATCTAAAAATTTAAAATAGTTTATAATGTCTCCAAACAACCATTCAACTGCAACACGAACAGTGCTCATTGACTTGTTGAAGGCTTCCATCTGTGGTGTTATGTATGGGCGGTTTCTATACGGTGCCTGAAGGTGTATGCGAAGAGGGTATGCCGGGTCACCGTAAACACACATAGGCTGGCCATCAACAAATGCATGCTGTTCTAGAGCAGTCAACAAGCCTGAATCAACAAGCATGGCAGAATCATGTCTTCTTCCCTCTAAAAATATTATGCAAAAGAAGAATTAATTAAACAAACCTTTTACAGTCCTATTGTGTTATCCTTTTTGCAAAAGGTGTATGAATATCATGGTCCATGGATTCAACGTTTTACGTACAATATTTAATAAATACAATATTACAGTAAAACACTATCAAAGTTGATGATATTAAAAAACCACACTTTTTGTTGCTACGCTACAGGATTTTAGCCTCTGGGGGAATAACGTGGGTGTGTGATGTAAACAATAAAAATTAAAATACCAGTTCCGGCATAAACATGTGAACATACCTACAGGTCCAAATAAGTTTCCAATTAAGCCATTAGGTAGCGCTAATGCCTGAAATTTCAATGCATGGACACGCTTATGACCATTGTAAACCAACCGCTGCATTTGCCCAGGGCGACATATTGCCCTCACTCTCCCGTCAATAAAACCAAAACAATTCGCCAATGCACCCCCTTTACGAGCCACTGCTTCGGCATATCTTCGAAGGCATTGAGGACTCAGCAGCTGGTCGTTCCACTGTGTTAGCCTGTGAGCATGTTGGTCATAAATAAAATCCACAACCTGGTTTGTAATCATACTTAGCTCTGGGACGGGTCTACCAAACATCGAAACCAAGTCACTATACCTACACGGGTAGCAAAATCGCCGCAACAGCATGCACAGAGCCTCCATTCCGTCGCAAATAGTTCCTTGTGGGCATGTGAATCGTCCAGGCACACCCATCGCACGAGCAAGAACAGGAACTTCATGTTTTTTAAAACGAAATTGAACCTCGCATTCAGCTTCGTCGATGTTGTCCAATTCAAAACTCTCGTAGTTTTGGTACGGTAATTCGGGGTTTTTTGAATGACACATGTCGTAAAGAAGTACGAACTCATCTTCATCAATAAAAGAAGAGTCATAAGCCAAAATAGCGGCTTCCCTAGCTTGCCTAAATGAACACATCTTGATGAACAGTTGTCTATAAAATACACACGTCCGCGTAGTTGAAAGCGCGAGATCTTAATCTACTTTTTACAATACGCAGACGTTGTTCTCCCCAGGCTGCAACGCGGAAATTTAGCGCGTTGTAGACTGCCGCGTTGTAGAATCTTAAGGTCGCTAATAACTCCCAACGAAATCGTCTAGAACACGACTCCCAATATACGTGGAAAACACGTAAATAATGCTTTGGTACATTCTGAGTGAAAATGATATATGTACATAAATCTTAGTTTCGGACAGTAGTTTGTCATTTGCTTCACAGGATTCGGGCTAACCTGGCAAGTGTTGGCAAGAAATTTGTGTGAAATGTCAGTTAATTTGTTAATGACAACAGCTTCAGAAGGCTTATATTAATTAATCTCTTACTTGCTTGAGCCAAATTGTGTATTATAACATGATTTTTGGTCTATTGAGTTGGTTGACCAGCTTATGACATTTACTGTGAGACTCCCATGCAGTGCAGGATATTAACGTACTTAAGCAGAAGTTGGGCCAGTCAATTCGACCAGCCTAGTTCATGTGAATGCAATCTCAAAAATACATGAAATTGATATATTTAGCCCATATAAATTAATGGGCAAGACCAGCTTACACGGTGTGATATACTGAAGTGAAGTGAAAGGCTTTATTTACTATATAAACATGTGACAGTAAAAAACGGATAAACTTGTGGCCCTCAAAATTAACAAAATTTAAGGTATTAGAACACAGTCCCTATTTAAAGTTATTAAAACACGACCCTAACGCTGCAACCTATTTGCACATTTTTGATCATCTAAAAACTGTTTATAAATACTACGCCTAAAACTAAAAGCAGAATGTATACTTCTAACGTTCAAATCTACTTGTTCCAATCTATAATTGTTTTAAACAGTGAAGGTTCTGCTTCCTTCTGTTTTACGATTGTAAATTGGGCACAGTACCTGGTTCATTCTACAAGATTATTGCCTAAAATTTTCCGATTGTAGTTCCAGGGTCTGTTTATATGATCTGGTCTGTGCAGCATGGAACTCTGAAGGAAAGTTCATGTTGTCTGGTTGGGATAGAGTGTTTACTGTATATGGCGAATTTCTTGTCTTCCATAAGCCAGGATAGTAGAAAGATAGGATAGGACATACTGGCAAATGTTATCTTCCGTCTAGCCAAGTAATACTAACTGCAACCTCGCACCCAGCATCTTTTCACTACGCGCCTCGCTGGAGGAAAGACCCTTGTCCAGGCTGGTCACGTGTCTCCCAGATTTTGGGAGATAACAGATTTTTTACATAAGGGTGGGGGACGGGGGTAAGTTTATTTCACCGATCTAGTTGCCGATATTAATTCCATAAAGTTCAGAGTGTGTGTATTTCAACAAATGCATGTAGTTTTAATGAAAAGCAAGAGCTTGTCTTGCAAAATCAATGGGCGAGATGTCTTTGTATTATGTATTCTTTGTGGATTGATTTGCGACGTCGCTACGCAAGATCTACGTCCTGTAGTCTTTCAGTTTCATATTGGGAAAACCACAAAGAGGTACTACAAAAGGATTTGTAATATCCTCAAGGACAAGCAAAGAACATATACCTCGCAACCAACAGCGAGTCTATCGTAAATTGTCGTAAATTGTAATCATAAGTGGAACGGCTCGATAACAGTAAGAAAATATATTACATAGTAATTAGTGTCCACGTGAGTATTGATAGTATCAGGGATGCCGGAACGATGTGAAGGCAACGGGGGCAGATTTTCGTGAAAGGGCACTTCTGAATTGATATATACTAACAGATGGTTGCAAAACATCGGGAGTTGAACTTCGCCTTATCATGTTTTCTATTTATTGGATGATAGAGGTGTGAGGGGGTTCTCCGCCAGGCGATTGTACTATTCTTGAAGCTCGATGACTGCATTTATTGCGTTTTCTGAAGCAAATTCGCTATTTCACTTTAAATTAAAAGGGCACCTTTGCCCTCCCCCCCTTGCCCTCCTGGTAAAGAGCAACGGGGGCGGCTGCCCCTCCTCCCCCCAGTTCGGCGTCCCTGGATAGTATGTCTATGAAGTTTTAGTACATATTTTATTTTTCTCGCGTTTTAATAAGACAGTACTCAGTACCCTTCCCCAATATTTTCCAAACATTAAATTAACAAGAAGTATTCAGAAATGGCCCACTGAAAGCAGGTTCGCGCTCAACTGTTGCCATGACAACACGATACTCTTAAATTTTTAATTTTTTCATATTTTTTGTACAAAACTCCAAAATAGTTCAAAGATTCGTACTTTTAACTATATAACAATAAATTTCCGAAATATATACTGTAGGTACATTATTTTGCATTTTGTGATCTTTGATTTAATGTAAAATTTAACTTGAAACGCTTCGTAAAATGTTTTGAAATGTTCATTCGACTATAGTTCATTTGCCGATAAAGTAATAATAAAGCATAATAAGTTACAAATAAAACAAATTGTTAGGTAATTTCAGTTCAGTCTTCAAATCAATTTGTTCTCAATTACATTTTAAGATTTCTTCTCAAATTAAACGGTAATTTATGAAACTTAGAGCTTCGTTGAAAAGCTTAAGGAAAACAATTCACGTTTTTAGGCAAAAATTTTAAAGATATTCAAAGCAAACTTGCCGTGTATTTCACGATTTCCCATAGTAAATCAATTCTTCTCATTTCTTCAAACAAAATTGTTTCAAGCTTGTTGTGTTTGAGAAAATTTTCCAAATATATGTCTTTTAAAATTGAAATCTTGCTCATCCCATTAGTGAGGATAACCACCCACTCAACATCGTGTTTCGTTTCCCTGGATGTAAATAGCGGAGAGGGGGGGGGGATTAGTACCCTCACCCCAGGGTTACGCCGGGAACAGCGCTCCGTGTCGTTGGCTGGAGGATTATAATATTTCGAAATGTATAGTTTAATTCTTTATGCACACATGTTTTTAATAGAGAGTCTCAGCTTGGCGCGTTCGTACCACTGAGCTATAATATTACTGGAGGAGCTGCTCCTATCTTTCCGCCAGTCATTCAAGTGAAGCCAAAAACATGGTGGATCTTACGCTATTGCCATGACTACTGGTTCTTATTTCTCATGGTAATTACCACTGACCAACCGCGATCCTACGCTTTAAACAATATCTTTCACCCCCTCCCCCCTGGTTTTTTCACAAATATAAAATATTTTGGTTTAGTTTGTCTTTGAACTGAAAATCTTGATATTTTTTATCAATTTTGTCTGTTTTACAAAGTCAGGGAAGACGGTGCATTTTTGCTGTGCCTGTTATGGCTCTAAAAGGAGAATATTACCGGTAAGATTCACGATTTTTTACTTTCTCGCTTGGCAACGTTGCCATATATTTTAATTAACACTCGTGGATATCTCATATCTCAAAACCTGATGCTATATTAAAACTGTGAGTATTACTAGTTACAGCAGTTTTTTCATTTCTACATTGACATTGTAGTTTTAAGCAAGTTTTCTTGGACAAACTCTTTCCTGTCTTGTTTTATTAAACTATTTCTTGGGTTTCATGGTGCTTCGGTTTGTGTTTTGTTTTTAAAATTGTTTGTTGATTTAGGTGTGCTAGTTTTGCCAGGTTTTTGAAATAGCAGCTATCTACTGTGTAGCTTTGTATTTTATACAGGACATGTAGGGTGTGAGTGCACAGCCAACCTTTCGAGCACTTTCCAAAAGTTCAGCATCAAGCAGTTTGTATTATTCAAAGGTGCTCTACAGTCGGATCTGCGCATGTGCACAAAGGAGCCCACTTTTTATGATACAAACAGTTTAACTATGTTTTGGGTTCTTGAAAAGCCTGATTGTTGTTTCTTGATAATTTACTATACTCTAGAAGCTTGAAAATATAAATAGTTGTCGAATAAAGCTCAATATTTTGGACACAAAAATGTAAACAAAGGCTTTGTTTACATACGGACTGTAGGACACCTTTAACCCATTGAGGGCCAGAACGTTTAACTACAGACACATGAGCAGCTGCAGATAGCCTGATTAATCCATTGAGGGCCAGCACTCTCCCCTTGATGAGTAAAATAACGTGGCGTTTGACAGAGTGAAATAGGTAGTAGGGTGCATCAGGACACAATGCGACTTACTGGGTTAAACATGATTTTTATGATTTGTAGCACTACCCACATTGTATTATTAACCATTTAAGTGGCAATGTACCCAGATGCACCCTGCATTATTATTTCACTCTGTCTAACGCTAGACAATTTTACTTGTCACAGGGAAGGTGCTGCCACTCAACATATTTAGGTTAATATCGATCTTCGATTTAGCTGGAATGACCCAACACAATGCCATTTGCTAGTAAGTACTATTTGCTACTGTAAAATTGTAAATATGCCGGATTTTTCTTATCTAGGCGCTGATACTGAAATGTGAAAAAGAAAGCCACCTGAGGTCTTAAATGTTCAAATAGCAAGAGGTGGTGCTGTAGACATCAGACATGTAGTGGTGCACCAATTATGTTAAAGTTAAATATTGTCCAACTTACAAAAGTAAGGGCCCTGGCCAGATTTAATTCCTGCCCTGAACTGGAAAGATAATTTCATTTTATCATTGCTATCAGATTGTGATAAACAGAGAATCATGTTATTGTCAGTGGTGTTTTTAAATACAATATGACTGCTTACAGTTATAATTATAACTTGCATGGTTGTATATATAGTTTGTAAAACTTTTTCTTGCTGATTTATATTATTCTTTTAAGAAGGTATAAACAAAATAGTGAAAACCCCTGGGGGTAATGTAGGGTAAAGGAGAAAGGGTATCTATTTATCTGTGAATTAATGATAATTTATTTCAAGCACACAGGGCTGGATTGACTGGGGAGTCTAACATCCCCGGGTCCAATCTTTTCAAATGTGTCCCCAATTTTTGGAGGGCCACTGGTTTGTCAGTTTTTACTGTTATGTGTCTACCCTCCATAAATAAAGAAGTTGATATAAATAATAATAAAATTCCCAAATGCTGGAATTGCCAAACATATAATGCAAATAATTTTGGGGACCCAAAAGGCGAAGGGGCCCAAAGTTCTGTGTTCACCCTCCCAGAGATGTATCGGTTGGCACGGCCCTGCAAGTCCAATACAATTGTTTTGTGTGAGCCAGAAAATAAATAAATCTCACCAAAACATGTCTTTTTGTGTGATAAATGATGTCTTAACAAAGAATGTTTAATAGAGAGGGGGCTCAACAATTTTTTCATCTATATTGGGGGTATTAGAGTGGGGGGGGGGGTGAGGTTTAACAGCAAGATTACTGTACAGAAGCAAACTCAAAGCTTTAATGCAGGTTTTGAGGTATGATGCAACTACCTGGATTTAAGTAAGTCTTTGTTCAAAATGTACAAATTGATTCTCATTTTTTCAAATGGCTATGTACATTGTACACTCAAGCCTGCAAATTTTATATGGGAGCATCTGATATGGGAGTATCTGTTGCTGAGACAAGAACCAACATGTTTAATTCAAGTTTGGACCAGAGTTCAGTTGGCCAGTAAATGAAAAAAAATTTCAGCCAGAGCTGGAAGTGATTTTATTTGACAATTTATAGCCATATTTATATATAGTACAATTTATAATCTGCCTGGCATATATTTTCCAGGTTTTAACCTATTAAAACTGAGATCCAGTGGTGAGTGGACCCCTACAAACTATCTTATTTATTATCAACTGCACACTGGCACACAATAATCAAGAAACGGAAATTATCAAGCCAACACACCATTGCCCAGAAACCGAGGTAAAAATTGTGTTACCATGCAGGCCAAGTGCCCACAGCACCATGTCGGCTTCTCCTGGCACCCTTTCAGCACCCTCATGCCACTTTTAACTTATCGCCAAAATCAACTCACAAGTTCACTGTGAATGCTTCCATGTAAAGTGGGGGAGAATGACGATTGATTGAAAACAAAGCAAAGGTTATGTTGCTCTTGCAATGAATGGAAAAGAGGCCTCAGCTTTATATGACATGTCAGATGTTAAAGTTTCTTGACAAAACACTGATTCCTTTGACACCCTAAATCCCTCTTTTAAAGATAGTAGCACATAGTAGTTTCATGCATGTCTTCACACCTGATAAATAAAAGTTTATACTCAGTCAAATCTGAATAGTATGAAATTCAAGCATGTTAAATTTGAACCCTTTGCGCTTGTCGGTTTGTGGGAGGAAGTGTGGTGAAATATCCAGATAAATAAAAGTTTATACTCAGTTTATACTCTTCCTTTGATACAAATAAAAGTTTATGCTCAGCAAATCTGAATAGTATGAAATTCAAGCATGTTAAATTTGAACCCTTTGCGCTTGTCGGTTTGTGGGAGGAAGTGTGGTGAAATATCTCTACATTTGTACGACAAGGCTTAAATAATCGTGGCTAAAATATTCACTATATTGTACAAAGCTTCTCATGCTAAAAAATAAATGCATATTATATTGTTTTTCAATAGTATTTTTACCTGGCTGTACTGTTGTATTAAATAGCTGCGCCTCTTGCTTCAAATATCGTCTTTGCCAACATTTTGCAAGGCGTTTGTTATCTTTCCCGGATGTTTACGACTTGTATTTCTTTGAATGGATGGTCGCAGGTCGAAAAATATGTAAAAATGTCAAAAACAACGAGAATTCACTGCAAAAACTTGAAAAACCTATGAATATTTTTGAAAAAACCAGGGGTGTGTGAAAACTGTAGTGGGCAGCTCAGAAATGAGCCTGGTCAGTGGTATTTTCATGGCCAAAAGGAACCAGTTGCCATGGAAATGGCGTGAAAATTCGCCATGTTTTTGGCTTCACTTTTTTATCCCGAGCACGTCCTCCAGTAATATAGTATAGCTCAGTGGTTCGTACGCTAAAAGACAAACGGCGCGCAAAGGAAAAAATAAGCTATACAGGGTGTCCCAAAAAAATGTCGCCTATCATATTTGTGGTACTACACGTCGAGTATTCAAGTTTTTTCTTTTTTTTTTGCCAATTAACATATTACGTTAATCGTTGCATTTTGTCGCACCACAATATTTAACCGTTCGCCTTCTAGAGTTACATAAGGTGGCGACACCAATATTGCCACTTGTCCAAACTGTGGATATTAGGTTTAAACATATTACGGAACGTAATAAAATAATTTAATGGTAAATGGCTACATTTCTTTTCTAAAACTTGTAATTAGTTGTAGCCAAAATCGCGAATAAATTTTCTGTAAAAATAATGAAGCAATCCCTAGAAAAAGGGAAAGACCAGTACTGAAATCCCAACATTTGCTCTTTCATGGAACAAATTGAACAAAAAACAGAAAATTTAAAGCATTTTCCCAACCTTAGCTTTGCCTTTGTCAATTTGCCAGGGAATTTTATCTTTTTTATTATTTTCTACAAGAAACAAAAGCTTAATCCCCGAGCCGGCGGCGCGAAGCGCCGTGCGAGGGTACTAATTCCCCCCGGCTATTTACACCAAGAGAAAAGAAAGCATTAGCCAAGTCTAAAGTTCATCAAATATCGCGGGCGTGGGTGGTCATCCTCACTGATCTCAAAAATATGGCGGACTGTCATGGATAGTGAACACTGATTGGTCAAATTTAAAATTTGTTGTTGTATGACAAATGACGACTTCAACTGACAGATACTTCATGAAAATAATATGCTTTTTGCACTACAGTATGTTGTACGTTTGCAAAAAACTTTGACAGTTTTCAAAGCTATTTGTTCTATAAAAAGTTTAATAAAACAATTATGGTACCAAATACCAATTGAAAAGATATGGACTACTGTATGGAGCCAAATGAAGAGCGGCAAGGAAACGACAAGAAAGCCGAACGTCTAGCGAAAAGGAGGGAGCTAGCGAAGACGACAACGTTTGCTCGAGGAGACTGCTGAGGAAAGAGAAGCTCGCCTGGGAAAGCGTAGAGAAGCATGAAAAAAAGACTGCTGAAGCGAAAAGTAAACAAAGGCTTGTCTTCACAACGCTATGTACCAATGATATATACTGTAGCTATACGAGTTGAAGTATGATATTCGACCCTCTATATTCGACTATTTCTTCACAATTTTCCAATAAAGAGTTTGTCATGACACGCTCAAGTCAGTATAACCAGACTGTATTTTATTTATATCAGTTATCACAGCCACAGGCAATTTTATGCTGTCAAATACCGTCGGTTGCAACTAAGGGTGAACAGTTGCAGATAAAACATTCTCTATGCTCATTAAAAAGCCTGTAAAAGTTTCCAGTAGGTCTCTAGCCCAACACGTTCAGACCACACAAAGTTTTGTTACTTATTATTGTACACATGGGAAACAACAATTAAGTGTTGTTGTTCTTGACAAACATTGAAAATTCTAATCGCGCGAATGTTTTTATGAGCGACTGTTCATCGTTAGTTGCAAGCGACGGTACAACATACTATGAACATTTTTCCGACTGTGACCGAATGTACAACGATATATTTTTCAAAGTTGTTATGAATTCCTAAAATTTAGAAATGCAGTTACCAGGAAAGGAACTGATTCTAAAATATGTAAATTTAAAAGCATTGGCTAAAAGAATAAAGCGATGTCAAGACAAGGTACAAACTTTTATAGTTGCTATTTGTTATAAAATCCTATAAATAAACTGATTCAACAATCATTTTGCCTCGAATTTGCATATTCTATGCTGCATATATTTTATTTTTATAGTATAAAAATAAAGTTGTAATACTTATATGAAATAAAATACATTTCTGTTTATTGACCAGTACTTATTTAATGTCTTCTTCATCCAGTGGTCAGAGTAAATTTCTACTTCTAGCAAGTAAATATTTGACAAGCAGTCTGGAATAAGCACAGGACTTTTAATGCATCAGCCAAATCCAAGTGCGCCCATCCCCCTCACCCAGCCATTTTCCTGTAAAGCACATCCCCAGGGGTTGGACATTTCCACTCAAACCTTAGCCCCGGCGGGGCATTTGAAATTAATAATTTGGATTCTTGTCCTTCACTTGTGGAATTAATATTAGAATGTTAGGGTTTGTAATCCAAGTGAGAATATACAAATGTATATATTCTCACTTGGATTACAAACCCTAACATTCTAATTTTAATTCCACCAAGTGAAGTGCAAGAATCCAAATTATTGAAGTCCACCTTATCACAACCCGCACACCCGATTTCCTAAATATTGTAATCCAAGTGAGAATATTTTGTAATCCAAGTGAGAATATACAAATGTATATATTCTCACTTGGATTACAAACCCTAACATTCTAATTTTAATTCCACCAAGTGAAGTGCAAGAATCCAAATTATTGAAGTCCACCTTATCACAACCCGCACACCCGATTTCCTAAATATACATGAATTACGGTTAAAGCTCAACAGCTGGCCTCTGTAGCTCAGTTGGTTAGAGTGCTGCACCGGAATCGCAGGCCCGTAGGTTCAATTCCTACCAGAGGACCTTGTGCTGCATTTTTCGCAGTCGTTCCTGGTTAGGTCTTAAAATGTATATATTCTCACTTGGATTACAAACCCTAACATTCTAATATTAATTCTAACAAGTGAAGTGTAAGAATCAAAATTATTGAAGTCCACCTTATCACAACCCGCACACCCGATTACCTAAATATACATGAACTTACGGTTAAAGCTCAACAGCTGGCCTCCGTAGCTGAGTTGGTTAGAGCGCTGCACCGGAATCGCAGGGCCGTAGGTTCAATTCCTACCAGAGGACTTTGTGCTGCATTTTTCGCAATTGTTCCTGGTTAGGTCTTAAAATGTATATATTCTCACTTGGATTACAAACCCTAACAATCTAATAATTAATTCCAACAAGTGAAGTGCAAGAATCCAAATTATTGAAGTCCACCTTATCACAACCCGCACACCCGATTTCCTAAATATACATGAACTGATGGTTAAAGCTCATTAACAGCTGGCCTCTGTAGCTCAGTTGGTTAGAGCGCTGCACCGGAATCGCAGGGCCGTAGGTTCAATTCCCACCAGAGGACCTTGTGCTGCATTTTTCGCAGTCGTTCCTGGTTAGGTCTTAAAATGTATATATTCTCACTTGGATTACAAACCCTAACATTCCAACCCTAACATTCTAACATTTGAAATTAAGGATTTGGAGGTTTTGCGATCACTGATAACTTGATAATAATATAAAACAAAACACGTCTTCTATCTGCAACTTTTACAATTACTGATAAATTGATAATAATTTAAACCAGTCAAGTTGTAGTTTAATTAAATATAGAATAATACATGGGTGCACGAAATACCAGATTTATTTCGAGTGTTGAACATGAGTGTGCAGCGAACAAGTGAGATGTCATGTTCAACACGAAAAATAAATCTGGTATTTCCAACCATCCATGTATTTTTCTGTTTATTATATAAAGGACAGTCTTAAATGAAAAGCGATAATTTTTACAGAAAAGCGATAATTGAAAAGGCGATAAATTTCACATGTGAGATTATCATGAATAATTTCACATGTGAGATTATCATTTTTGTCAGTGCTCGAAATGTCTTTAAAAAACTCATTAATAATTCAGGAGCAAACACAAAGAAAAATCATAAGCGTGTCGTGGTTTTATATGTGATAAAAAATCACGTTAATTTACATAAACTTTAGCTTTGATTTTCTCGGTTTAGACAAAGTTTATTTTAAAATTTCTTCGCCAATGAACTCGTATAGGATGAGTCGTAATGTACCTAAAAGTGCACTGGAAATCTACCTGAAATTCCTCATGAGCAATAATCAGGGGTGTTGCACCCCAGTAGGGGTTAAACAAACAATCTCTGATTTATTGTTCGTGTATTTCGATCACCTCCCAAAATATTGTGCATCATACTATAGAGCATTTTGCTGTTGTCATGCTCTAACATGGTTCAAATTTATGAATTTTTATTATATAAAGTATAGTGTTTTACGTACTATTTAAAGCACGCGTAGGAGTGTTTTATCACATATAAAACACGACGCGTAGCGTCGTGTTTTATATGTGATAAAACACTCCTACGCGTGCTTTAAATAGTACGTAAAACACTATACTTTATATAATAAAAATTCATAAATTTGAACCATGTTAGAGCATGACAACAGCAAAATGCTCTATAGTATGATGCACAATATTTTGGGAGGTGATCGAAATACACGAACAATAAATCAGAGATTGT
Source organism: Paramuricea clavata (assembly GCA_902702795.2). Taxonomy (NCBI): domain Eukaryota; kingdom Metazoa; phylum Cnidaria; class Anthozoa; order Malacalcyonacea; family Plexauridae; genus Paramuricea; species Paramuricea clavata. The sequence continues at coordinate 13,492 of CACRXK020005762.1, forward strand.
TTGCTTGGAACTCACTGGGGGGGGGGGGGGGGTGCAACACCCCTGATTATTGCTCATGAGGAATTTCAGGTAGATTTCCAGTGCACTTTTAGGTACATATAAGTAGATTTGCAGAAGATTTTCAGGGAAATTCAGGTAATTCTCAGGACATGAGAAAGTGAATTTGGAAAACAACTGTATTTTCGAAAAAATTATTATATGTCCTGAAAATTTTTTGTACATCTGGAAACATTTTGGTAATCACGCCCCCCCTCTATCTAACCTTACCCCCCCCCCCTGACACGAAGTGCTCGCAACGGCACTGAGTATATATCTTTTGAAAACAGGCGAGGGGTTATTGCATGCATGTATGTCTAGTAATAGAGATAAAAACATTTTGTTTTTGAGCAGAAAGGTGGGTAGAAACTTCAGAAATCCTTCTACAAAGTTTGCTTTATTTTTAAACTAATTTCTATAATTTGGACGGGTTGCAAAATTGGTGTCGCCACCGTATCTCTAGAAGCTGAACGGTTAAGTATTTTGTTGAGATAAATACTACGATTAATATGATTGTTTTTCAACCCACTGCAAAAAATTTGAACCTTTGATTAAATATAGCGAAGTAATACCACCAAATATGACAGGGGACTTTTTTGGGGGACATCCTGTATAAGGCAATAGAGAGTAACTAACTTGCTATTTTAAAACTGTATATGTAAAATGATTCTTTTGATATAAGAAAGAAAATATGAAGCGAAGAAGTTTAAGCGAAAATGCTGCAAATTTGACACCTCAAATAAGCAAACATTCAGACCAGGTGTTTGTCAGATAAATTCTGTTAATTTAAATTTGACTGCGCGTATTATAAGGTACAAACTTTAGAAATATATTGGGGCTTACTTGTACTAAATTAAATCAGTTCTAAAACAGAATACAAAGCCTTCACCCAGCTAAAGCAAGAGCACAGTATACAATTTTATGTAAACATTGATAATATTTCACTCGGAAAATATTTGATTGCAAATAAATACGCTCGTACAAATATCCAAAATATAGGATTTATTCAAGATAGAGAGGTTAAGATACTCCGGTTTCGGTGTACGGGTGCGAGTAGTGTCATCTTGTTTTACTGATGTCTGTAATTCGAACATACTTTTTCTGTTTTCTTGCAATAGACAATGATATAAGGCGAATAATGTGCACCTTAATTACGAGTAAAGGTACAGACATCGACGAAAATATTCCTAACCAAAATCATGCTACCCGTACACGTACACCAAAACCCCTTACCACGTACACCGAAACCCCTTACCTTAAACTCTCTAGCTAATATCGAGCGAAATACTCTGTATATTAATTAATGTACTTATTTATTCTTCATTCAACATGTTCAGTTCAACTGACAAAATTGGAAAATCGACCACACAGTCACAGTAACTTAACAGTTTAATTTCAAACGTCCAACCAGGCCATATTTGACAACTTCGTTCCTTACAATAACTGTAATGAGTTATGACGTATTTATGAAAAATACACATGCCAACTAGAAAATACATGCATGCAGAAACCCTCGCCTTGCTGACAAAACCATTGTATTTTCCAAACATGAAGTATCCAAAGTTGTTGTCATGGTAATAACACGATAATTTTTTAAGAATATTCTTACAAATGAAAAATTGCCTAAAAATGTCAATTTTAATTACAAAATTATCAATTTCCCAACATATATTTGTTAGGTATGTTATTATACGTAATATAAGCTTCAATTTAAGGTAAAATTCAACCACAAAAGCTTCGCAAAACGTTTTAAAACGTTCTTTATAAAACTAAATTGCCTGGCTTTAATTAAATGGCTTTATCGATAAACTTTGAGTTTGCAACAAAATGATTTCAAATTCTCGCATGCAAATAACTTTGCTTTCTTTTTAGTAAAAAATTCAATATAATAAAAAAGGAATCAATATTAATAATACACTGAATTGACTGAAATTATATGCTGTCTTGTTTAGTTATTTCATATACGCAAAGGGCCAAAGGCCATCGGGTTTTAAAGCAATTATAAAATCAATATTTAACACAAACTTACCTTCGTTAACGTCGGCTCCCTTCTTTTAGCCGATTCTTTCGCCGTTTCTATCTTGAAATTTACAAAATCTTGCAAAAATGCGAGTAAAATTGAAGTATATTTGCAAGAAATTTATCAATCATTAAATCTGTGATCAAATCAAGAAATGTTTGCTAATTTCGCTGTCGTCATACAGTCGTTATGATGCAAACTTTAAATTGGACCAATCAGTGTCCGCTATTCATGACAGTCCGCCATATTTTTGAGATCAGTGAGGATGACCACCCACTGAACACCGTTGGTCACCCACGCCCGCGATACTTGATGAACTTTAGACTCTGCTAATGCTTTCGTTTCCCCGGGTGTAAATAGCCGGGGGGAATTAGTACCCTCGCACGGCGCTTCGCGCCGTTGGCTCGGGGATAAAAATTTCGTTTCATGGTAGTCCTTGGTATTGTATTGCTTTATTCACACTTTTTGTATTGTTTTGAACTCGAGCACCACATTTGCCTTCCCTACCCCCATAGGTCCCAATTGTTGTCTCCCAACATCTGGGAAACACGTGACCAGCCTGGACCAGGGTCTTTTCTCCAGCGAGGCGCGTAGTGGAAAGAGCCTGGGTACGAGGTTGTACAAACCGGACCCAATTGTGATTTATTTGCCAGATAAAGTTAAGACAATGAAGTTCGTGTGTCCATAAATTAATTTTCAATAATGGTATCTGAACAGCAACATTGAACAAAATCATTCTGTCCCAAAGTCATCTATCTAGGACTCTGAGACCAATGAATAAGTTGTCATTCAAGGATTAAAAACAATGAAGACAAGTGTTATTGTCAATCGAACGAAAATATTCATGTCCACAGGTGGCAACGCAATGTTGACACATCCTGAGGTCGATCAAATATGCAAATCGACGAAAAATGAGCAAAAAACAATCATTGAGCTAATCAATCAAATAAATACTTTGCATAGGTTTGAAGGTTCGAGGTAGTAAAGATGTGCAAATCCGATCCGAGACCAATCCGAATCCGATCCGACATAACCAACATATCAATTTCGAATCGGATCGGATTGATAAAGTTGTTTTGTAGTCGGATTGGATTGAATCGGATCGGACTTCGATATCCGAAATAAAATGAATTAATTATCCACGCATTATCGCGAGAATTAATTATCCATGCATTTATCAAAGCATTATCGCGGTTGTCGCTGCATTATACGTTTGATATTTCAATATTATTATTATTATCATTATTAATCAATTGATAAGCTACATATCAAGAGTTACAAAACAATTTTTAAAATATATTACAAGTTTTAACATTAAAAATTTTTAGGTAATTTCAAAATTGCAAAGCTAAATTATATAAAAACTACATCTATTGGTGAAACTATTTTTAAAACGCTCGGTAGAAATGTTTGGCCACTGTGCCTCTTGTGTTCTAATTATTGGACTTAACTTTGTCAGCTTGTTGACATGTATTTCTTGCTTTTATATTTATTGGGTTGATTTAAATATTTCAACTTGAATAAGAAATTTATTTTATTAAAGAATTCTTTGGACTGAATCGGATTGGAATTCTTCATCAAAACTCGGATTGGATTCGGATTAGACAATTTAGGATCGGATTTGTCTGATTATAAACGTTCAATCCGATTCGATGCACACCTCTACTTTCTAGTCCAAATATTTAATGAGTTTCTTTAGCCCATTTATACCAACAAAATTTAAAGAAAATCCTTGTATTTGTATACGCCACATTGATTCGCCACGCTGTTTAGCAAAAAATCGATATGTCAACTTGTCACGGCCCGGAAGTGTCCTGTTTACTTATCGCACAGGATATTAATAAGTTAATGCGAAAATGTAAAGATAAAAGTATCTTTTAAAAAATAAAACCTCTCAAACCTCGATTTGAAAGGCTTTTAAAAAGGCTAATCCGTTCGGAAGAATCAGAACCAACAAATTCGAGTGGCAGTATTTAAGCTTGCGCAAGGCAAAGTTTGAAGACGCATATCTTAACAATCACGCAATTAATCAAAAATCCCCACATAGAAGTTGTGGAGCAGTCTTTTAAGAACAACACATATCAACTTCGTGGCAAAAAAAAGCGCATGCAGCAAAGCTCTGAAGTGACCCCATATTTTTCCCAAATGTTTGTTTACAAATTTGATGTCATGACGCGTTTTACCCATTTTGATGGGCTTAGAGCAAAAACGCAAACAAAAGCGTTGATTGGTCGATAGCGAAATTCCCTCTTGTATGCTAATACTAATTTATGTAAAACAGTTACCTGTATCAGTTTTCTTCTTAATAATATTTTGAGCATCTTGAATGAAATTGATCGCTTTTTCAGTATTTCCAAGATTGAAGTAGGTAACTGCCAAACCGGTTACAGTCTTTGCATGCAAGGGATGATATCTAAACTCTGTTCCAAAAAGAGCCAATGCCTTTTCGTACCAGCCAATTGCCACTTTGTAATCACAATCTTCACTAGAAACTGATGCCAAAGTTAAATACAATGTTCCTAATCCCTGAACTGCCTTCGTTTGAAATTCTGTATTTTCCAATTCTTTATTAACATTTATCGCTTTGTGGAAATACTCAATTGCTTTCTCGGGTTGTTTCAATTCATGAAAGATCTCACCGAGCATCAAGCAGGCGTTGGCTTCTTCAAAATTCAAATTTGTTTTGTACTTCATGTTTCTACGTTTTTGTTCAATATCCAAGACATTTCCATAGCATTGAATAGCCATTTGAAGCTGATTGTTGTATCTATAAACATTGCCTAAACCAAAGTACGCATTTGTTTCGTTTTGTTTATCACTACGTTCTTGTGCAATGTCCAAGGCTTTTTCATAGGATTGGATAGCCGTTTGAAGTTGATTGTTCAACCTATAAGCATCTCCTAACACAATGTACGCTTTAGTTTCGTTTTGTGTGTCTCCCCGTCCTTTTGGCCGTTCGAAGCCGATTGTTGAATCTATAAGCATCTCCTAACCCAATGTACGCATTAGTTTCGTTTTCTGTGTCTCTACGTTCTTGTTAAATTTCCAACGCTTTCTGACAGTATTGAATAGCCGTTTGAAACTGATTGTTCCATCTATTCAATCCATAAGCATCTCCTAACCCAATATACGCATTTGTTTCGCCTGCTTTATCACCACGCTCTTGCGCAATATGCAAGGCTTTTGCATAGAATTTGATAGCCGTTCGAAGCCGATTGTTGAATCTATAAGCATCTCCTAACCCAATGTACGCATTAGTTTCGTTTTCTGTGTCTCTACGTTCTTGTGAAATTTCCAACGCTTTCTGACAGTATTGAATAGCCGTTTGAAACTGATTGTTCCAGCATTCTTTATCATCACGTTCTTGTGCAATGTCCAAGGCTTTTTCATAGGATTGGATCGCCGCTTGAAGCTGATTGTTCAATTTATAAGCATCTCCCAACTCAATGTACACAATTGTTTCATTTTGTTTATCTCCACGTTCTTGTGCAATTCCCAGGGCTTTCTGGAAGTATTGAATAGCCGCTTGAAACTGATTATTCAATCCATAAGCACGTCCTAACCCAATATACACATTTGTTTCGTCTTCTTTATCACCACGTCCTTTTGCAATATCCAAGGCTTTTTCATAGGATTGGACAGCCGTTTGAAACTGATTGTTGAATCTATAAACATCTCCTAACCCAGTGTACGCATTTGTTTCGTTTTGCTTATCTCCACATTCTTGTGCAATTTCCAAGGCTTTTTGAAAGTAATGAATAGCCGCTCGAAACTGATTGTTCAATGTAAGCATGTCCTAAGCCAATATACGCATTTGTTTCGTTTTCTTTATCACCACGTTTTTGTGCAATATCCAAAGCTTTTTCATAGGATTGGAAGCTGTCTGAAATTGATTGTTGAATCTATAAGCATCTCCTAACCTAATGTACGCATTTGTTTCGTTTTGTTTATATCCACGTTCTTGTGCAATTACCAAGGCTTTCATTGAATAGCCGTTTGAAACTGATTGTTCAATCTATAAGCATCTCCTAATTCAATGTACGCATTTGTTTCGTTTTTCTTGTCTCCGCATTTTTGTGCAATTTTCAAACCTTTCTGAGAGTATTGAATAGCCGTTTGAAACTGATTATTCAATCTATAAGCACATGCCAACCCAATATACGCATTTGCTTCGTTCTGTATATCTCCACGTTCTTGTGCAATATCCAAGGCTTTTTCATAAGATTGGATAGCCGTTGGAAGCTGATTGTTCAATCTAAAAGCATCTCCTAACCCAATGTACGTATTTGTTTCGGTTTGTTTATCTCCACGTTTTTGTGCAATTTCCATGGCTTTCTGAAAGTGTTGAATAGCCTTTTGAAACTGATTAGTTAATCTATAAGCACGTCCTAACCCAATATACGCATTTGTTTCGCCTGCTTTATCACCACGTTCTTGCGCAATATCCAAGGCATTTGCATAGGATTGGATAGCTCTTTGAAGCCGATTGTTGAATCTATAAGCATCTCCTAACCCAATGTACGCATTAGTTTCGTTTTGTGTGTCTCTACGTTCTTGTGAAATTTCCAACGCTATCTGACAGTATTGAATAGCCGTTTGAAACTGATTGTTCCATCTATAAGCACTTCCTAACCCAATATACGCATTTGTTTCGTTTTCTTTATCACCACGTTCTTTGGCAATATCCAGGGCTTTTTCATAGGACTGGATAGCCGTTTGAGACTGATTGTTCAATCTATAAGCATCTCCTAGCCCAATATACGCATTTGTTTTGCATTCTTTATCATCACGTTCTTGTGCAATGTCCAAGGCTTTTTCATAGGATTGGATCGCCGCTTGAAGCTGATTGTTCAATTTATAAGCATCTCCCAACTCAATGTACACAATTGTTTCATTTTGTTTATCTCCACGTTCTTGTGCAATTCCCAGGGCTTTCTGGAAGTATTGAATAGCCGCTTGAAACTGATTATTCAATCCATAAGCACGTCCTAACCCAATATACACATTTGTTTCGTCTTCTTTATCACCACGTCCTTTTGCAATATCCAAGGCTTTTTCATAGGATTGGACAGCCGTTTGAAACTGATTGTTGAATCTATAAACATCTCCTAACCCAGTGTACGCATTTGTTTCGTTTTGCTTATCTCCACATTCTTGTGCAATTTCCAAGGCTTTTTGAAAGTATTGAATGGCCGTTTGAAACTGATTGTCCAATCTATCAGCACGTCCTAACCCAATATACGCATTTGTTTCGCCAGCTTTATCACCACGTTCTTTGGCAATAACCAGGGCTTTTTCATAGGACTGGATAGCCGTTTGAGACTGACTGTTCAATCTATAAGCATCTCCTTGCCCAATATACGCATTTGTTTGGCATTCTTTATCATCACGTTCTTGTGCAATGTCCAAGGCTTTTTCATAGGATTGGATCGCCGCTTGAAGCTGATTGTTCAATTTATAAGCATCTCCCAACTCAATGTACACAATTGTTTCATTTTGTTTATCTCCACGTTCTTGTGCAATTCCCAGGGCTTTCTGGAAGTATTGAATAGCCGCTTGAAACTGATTATTCAATCCATAAGCACGTCCTAACCCAATATACACATTTGTTTCGTCTTCTTTATCACCACGTCCTTTTGCAATATCCAAGGCTTTTTCATAGGATTGGACAGCCGTTTGAAACTGATTGTTGAATCTATAAACATATCCTAACCCAGTGTACGCATTTGTTTCGTTTTGCTTATCTCCACATTCTTGTGCAATTTCCAAGGCTTTTTGAAAGTATTGAATAGCCGCTTGAAACTGATTGTTCAATGTATAAGCATCTCCTAATTCAATGAACGCATTTGTTTCGCTTTGTTTTTCTCCTCGTTCTTGTGCAATATTCAAGGCTTTCTGAAAGTATTGAGTAGCCGTTTGAAACTGATTATTCAATCTATAAGCACGTCCTAACTCAATATACGCATTTGCTTCGTTCTGTATATCTCCACGTTCTTGTGCAATATCCAAGGCTTTTTCATAAGATTGGATAGCCGTTGGAAGCTGATTGCTCAATCTATAAGCATCCCCTAACCCAATGTACGTATTTGTTTCGGTTTGTTTATCTCCACGTTTTTGTGCAATTTCCATGGCTTTCTGAAAGTGTTGAATAGCCTTTTGAAACTGATTGGTTAATCTATAAGCACGTCCTAACCCAATATACGCATTTGTTTTGTCTGCTTTATCACCACGTTCTTGTGCATTTTCCAAAGCTTTTGCATAGGATTGGATAGCCGTTTGAAACTGGTTGTTGAATCTATAAGCATCTCCTAACCCAATGTACGCATTTGTTTCGTTTTGTTTGTGTCCACGCTCTTGTGCAATTTCCAGGGTTTTCTGAAAGTATTGAATAGCCATTAGTTCATATTTGTGCGGATATCTATTGTTCTCAATAGGGTTTTATTTGGCTAAGAATCTAAAAGCAAGGGGAGGGATTTGATATCTCCACAGGGAAAAGCGGGGTTGATGAATAGAATTGAATGCCTAATTAAAAATGCAAGGTATCTAACTCCATAGCGACCTTTTTTAGAGGTCACTATGAAGTTAGATACCTTGAATTTGTAACAAAACTCAAACCCTATATCTCGTTTTCGACTAGAAAACGCTGCACATCTCTGAGTCGAGAAAGAGACAACAGCCGTGTACCTCAGAGCCCGTCAAACTCTACCTTTGGGCAGAGTATTTATCATTCGGTGCACGAGGACTAGCTGAATCAACCATCAAACTTGCTTGTGCAAGGAATTTATACAGTAATATCTGCTCTTTTGCTTGTGGGACGCGAAATGATATACTACGCATGCTCAACCACATTAAAGCGTGTTTAATGCGCATGTGCAACCTTATTTCGTCCCACAACCTCCCGAGGACAATAGAAAATGCGTGTATATTTCAATGAAAGACAGCTCCCATTCGGTTTTTATCCTTTTTATGAAACCCTTTTGAGAACAACTTGAGAATCTCTGCTTCGACAAACCCGTGCAAATCTTCGTTAGCGCGTCTCGGTTGCATGAGCTATTTCAAACATAGTTTAATCGTAATTAGTGGAAACGTCATCCAGTAAGAAGCGCGTATTTGAGAGTTAATCACTATTTAACTACAAAATAGTGATTAAAAAAGTGATTAAGAGTTTTATACAACCAGCCCCAGCTGAATAATAAATTAACTTCAGATCCCATGGAAGTGGCTGGAGCATTTAATTATGCATTTGTGAATATAGCACCAAATATATTCATCCATTAGCTTCCTGATAGCTCCTGACCTAAATAAACTTAAACAATTCGTAGACAGTAGCAAAACTCAGGGTGATGAATTTAATATTCCTTTCATAACGAAAAAATTCGTCATTGAGACTATTAATCTTATGTCCACTACAAAAGCGATGGGCTTAGACCAAATTTCTGTCAGAATTTTGAAAATTTGTATGAACGAGATTGCAGACTCCCTATTAGAGAACGAGATTGCAGACTCCCTATTAGATCTACTGATCAACAAAAGTATAGAAACTTCCACCTTTCCTGAATTGTGGAAGATAGCACGTGTCAACCCAATCAGCCTACAAATCTGGGTTAAAAACATCCGAGGAGAATTATCGCCCGATCTCAATCCTTCGAATTATTTGCAAAATATGTTAAAGACACATTCATTTGAATTTAATGTCGTGGTTGCGACAACATCATCTTTTACTGAACAACCAGTCAGCATTTATAAAAAATCATTCTTGTGTGACCTAAAAAGCTCAAGATGTTTGCGGACGACCCAACCTTACTAGCAAACGGAAAAACATACTGTATACAGTCGAACAAGACTAACAATATAACATCATGCCAATAATTTTGACTCCTCAATGTGCCGATAAATTGGTGAAATCATATTGATTATTGTTTCAAATACTGAAATACCTCATATCGAACACTTTTTACAACAGATCTAAATATAAATGCCTACATGTAATATCACCAGAAAGAAATAAAGCTACTTATCCTTAATTGAATTATTCAAAATATTGTCGATTTGTGAAAATCCTCGGAAAATCCAACATGCCATGCAATGTATCATGCGAGCGCAATACAAAATAAATTTTGACCGCCCCCCTCGTTTAAAAACTTCCTGAAGCCTTAATTATTTACAAACAGACAGACACAATTTCAAAAAGACAGACCATGGCCAGAAATGACAGACATTGTGCGAGCGTACCTGTCGGTCAGCAGCTTTTCCGTTATCCACAAGAATTGCTAATTATCCTTTTACGCCCTGTCAAAGCATCCGGAATTTTAAATATTCGCGTGGGTGTTGTCTATAAAGCAACGCATGAAGTATGCATTCAAGTTGTGGCCTTTAGTGTACCAGGCGCAGCGTGTAGCTAAACAACAACTACTGAAATGAAAACAGAAGCTTTTGACGAGTATTTTGGTACCAAACATGTAGCAAGGCAATCAATATTTCGAGTTTAGAAAGCGAATGAAATATAAATTTTTGACCCGCGAAGTAATATATGATATGCATATTAACGCACCGACTTTCGAATTTCAAAACAAAAAGCAGAGCTTTTATCCGGTGTAACAAAATAATAAACGGCGGAAGGCAAGGCTATACTATTCGTCAAAATAAAATGATTTCAACAAATTTTGATAATTGAATATATTACGAGATTTTGCCGTTTGAGCGAGAAACCTTCATAGATTCCTATGTAAAGTGAGGTAAAATGTTTTAATATTCAATCGCAAAAAGCAGATCGACTATACAAAGCAATGAGAACATTTTTTCTTAATGTGTTACTATACGACCGCTACTTCTTGAACCAATTTCAACAAATATTCTTAGATTTATGTATAGCATGCTATATTGAAAAAACTCCGCTCGCCTGATAATAAACATAGGGCATTGCGCAACCATTGTTGCGTGGATGCGCGTGGTAACATGAAACCTGAGAAATGCAAATGTCCGTGATTTCTGGCCATGACAATTTCACGAAATCGAAATTTCGATCGACTTTTCATAACTGGGTCGAAGAAACGGGACACAATCATGTAAACGCAGGCAATATTTCATGTCAAGAGAAGTGTGCTGCATTCGGCAGCAACAATAAATTTATCAACAGTCGCCTATGGTTTATTTTGCACATGTAGACTGTAAATATTTCTAGTTTTTAGGTTGTCATGTTCATTATTCCGCTTGTATTTTCACAGAAAAGTCGCTCTTTGTTGCTTCCATTTTGAATTTTTGACAACCTTCGGTACACTTGACATCATGTTTGCAAGGTAGATTTCAATAATGTTGACGCACGCGCAGACGTTTTTACGCGGTGTTGTTTCAAACATCATTAATAATTTATAAGCTTATTGGCAAATCCATGTCAACCATAATATGTCATATGTCGTGAAGAGGCCGTAATATACCACATCAAACTCATCTTCATTAGTATTCTTTATATAAAAGTTCATCACAATTTATTATATTCTTTATATAAAGAATACTAATGAGACGGCATCTATTGTAATCGTGTTTGAAGCTATTCAAAACAAGGCCTACTCTGGGGCGGTAAATCGCCTTAAATCGCTTTAAATCGCCCAAAATCGCATTAAATCGCGGGTTAAAATGGTCAAATTTCTCTTAAATCGCCTAAAATCGCTTTAAATCGCCTAAAATCGCTTAAAATCATGGGCGTACTGGGTGGGGGGGGGGGACGGGGCGACCGCCCCCCCCAGTTTCTGGCTGGCAGTCGCCCCCTGGCTTTGTTGGGCAAACAATGCCAGCCGGGCAATATTCGCTTCACTGTCTGGCAATATTGGTTTATTATAGAAATAAATGGGACAAATCCTGTCAATTTGTGGGAAATTCTGTCAATTATGTGGGAAATATGCTATCCAATAGGAATTTTTTGTAATCACTTCTCGCCCCCCCCCCCAATCACTTCTTTCCAACCCCCTAATATTTTCCTTCCCGTACGCCCATGCTTAAAATCGCATTAACTCGCCAACATGTATTCTGTTTGATACATTCAGTCAATAATGTACTCAAGTTTATCAATTGCTGCTATTTTGCTGGCAAATCCTGTATAATCCAGGTGTTTTGCAATCAAGAGTAATGCAACATGGATAAATCAAATAAGTGGATTAGGCTGACCGTATTTAGGCACTCATTAGGCTCTTTTGGCATTATTGGTGTAAAATGTGGAGGCTGGGCTACAATTTATACGGACTATGGTGGCTGGGCTACAAATTAATCTATAATATACATGGCTTCTCAAAGCCTAATTGCTGTTAGAACAACAAGACTATGATAATGAGAGTCAATGAGTACGAGTATATAATAAGGTCATCCTGCAATTTATGCACTGTTGCATGTAGATCGAGCACTGCATTGTATACAATGGTTGTACTTCGACATGTGCATGGTTATACTCTAGCTCCTAGTTATAATTATATTGGCTATCATACGAAAAACATACGTGAGGTAACTGAGGTTTAATATGAGCGAGATTTGCAAGTTTTGCAACTCTCATCTATTAAATTTTCCAGATCTGTATATAAAATAAACAGTAAAACAATTATTACATCGTACATACCATACAATCTTTGTTGTTACTTGTTTGCAGAACAAATTATCAGGTAAAAGACTTAAAACCACGATGTAGTGCGCCGTATCATTTTGTTTAGTATTTTTTTTTAATAATTTAGAATTCCGACCATTTATATGCGATGTACTTCATGTAAATTAAACTTTACGGCATTACGCCGACAGTTTCCGAATGCGTGACAATACTGTTTCAAACTGTTTCTGGATATAGATATCAAACATAATTTTATAAAACATGTTTGTTGAAACAGTGTAAATAAAATGCAAGCTAAATAAAGAAGTGTTGACAAGATACAAAACAAGACAATTTCACTTACAAGGGTGACAAGGTAATTTATAGGAATATAGCTTATTGTAACTGTATAAATATATTGTGCGTTTCTACTCCCTGTGGGCTATGATTCTTTTGGAAATCAAATATCTATTATATTTTGCAATTAATAATATTAACGTTTAGCCTAAGACATGTGTAGTTTAGTTATAGGTTGGCATTTTGCAATTATGTACCGTACATGCCCCTTAAGTAGAGTATATTTATTAACTGTTTACAATATTTGTGGTATATATTAAAATGTAGCCATGAATGCATGACCACATGACCCCACGAGATGAACTCCAATGGCTTCTAAATAAGACAATGGATGAAAAGTTCACGAATATTGAGCTTTATATATGATTCGGGTTAAATACAATAATTATTAACCTAGCTTTATATAAAATGTACATACATGTTCATACAATGCATATGTGTCAATGTGTGTGAAAACATTACATTATTCAGCTCACTCCCCTTTGGGGCTTTTCAGTCACCGCTTACATAAAGTATTAGGGTTACTTATGTTAGTCTAGACTATATATCTTTATAACAATGAGAATATGATATCACTTTTCTAACTGTTTT
>CACRXK020005763.1:2750-27062 GCA_902702795.2 Paramuricea clavata
CCCCGACTCCAATGGGCCAAATGGGGCCCCCAGGCTCAGGCTGTAGAGCAAAAACATTGACCAGCGCCTCTGATATGTCACAATGTCGTTTTCTGACCATCAGAATTCTGTAAAATCTCTCCCCAAAGCCGGGAAATGGCATTTCATAAAGTCTAGATTCCACAATTTTCCAGGTGAGCATGCCCTGAACCCCTAGAAAACTTGTGCATATAGGCCCACGACGCTCAACTCGTGCCTTTGGCACACTACTAGGGGGGGGGGGCTTCGAAAATTTTGGACCGGGGGCCCCCTGATATAACGTTACGCCACTGCACAGAATAACATGTACAGGAACATTAGAGTTTGGTGTGGCTGGGTAGTCTCCTTCAAGTAACAATACTCTACCCTTAGCCAATACACCCTTTCGGAAAATACCTCACTTTGGCTAATAGTAATTACAAATACAGAACAGATAATGCCACTCTGTTGCGCAGACGCCACAAATAACCATCGGAATTTCTTGTGGTGCAGGCAGAAATAAGTACGCATCACTGGTACGCATCGGTACGCATCATAGATATAGGAGACCTAGATTGCTGACTCTAATGTTTTCTATAACGCACGAGCGTGGCACTCATGAGCATTCAAAATGGCGGCTCAACCGGGCAAAAATCATAGAGCGAGATAGGGAAAAAACATGTTTTTCGCAGTTTGCTTCGTCCTACAGCTTCCGATCCCGTTCTATCACTTTATTTTGGCAAGAACTAACTGGTGTGAAGGTTTTGGATGAATATTTGTACAATTTAAGTTTAATAAAGACGAAATAATCGATCGCTAAATGTTATCTGAAAATAATCACATAGTCGATTGAGCAGTTCGAGACATTTTGTTACAGAAAATAAAGGTTTTGGTTCTGTGGGTGCTTTTTTTCTCGAGGATCTTGGTTGGGATATATAACAGGGAATAATATTGTGAAGTATTTTGAAGTTAAAACCTATTTTACTTTATTTATTTGGTCTGCTGGTGCGAAAATTCTGATGCTCTGTTTAGTGTGACTTTGACAACCTCGTTGCTGCTGCAGATGTCAAGGGATCTCAAGTCTATATGGCCTGGACAGTGAAAAGTGATGAATCAATCAGGTTTATAGAGAGAACTAGTGACAGCGAAAGTTTTCAATGGAAACTAGTTTGAAGAAACTGACTAATTTGTCTGGTATGCATAAAAAACCTTCACAGTATCTAGTTCTCTCCAAGAAACCTGATTGATTCATCATTGATAATAAAAAATAGATGGGACGGCATCTTCGTTTAGATATTTCTTGGATAAGTTGGATTGGCCTTTTATTGATTGCTCTCCACAATCAGCACTCTCCCCTTCAGGCACTCTCCCCTTGAGACAGCTGACTTAAGCATCAGCTAGCTTTCCCTTGACGAGTAAAATTGTCTGGCGTTAGACAGAGTAAAATAATAAATTAGAGTACAAAACGACTCAATGGGTTAACTAAACACATGGGCAGATAGGCCAGTTAACCCATTAAGTGCCACTGCTCTCCCCTTGATGAGTAAAATTGTCTGGCGTTAGACAGAGTAAAATAATAAAGTAGGGCGCATTGCAACTCGATGGGTTAATATAATCATCGGGTGTGAAGTGTTTCTCATACAAGACAGGGTTCGTACGGGTCCTGGAAAGTCATGGAATTTCAATATTCCAAAATCCAGGCCTGGAAATCCTGGAGAATCAAAATTACGTATTTCAATTTACCAGTCATAACAATAATATGAATTGCTGTTTTCAATTTACCAGTCATAACAATAATATGAATTGCTGTTATATAACAGATTTTTGCAAGAGCGAAGTGAATTTTGTTCTTTTACTATATCTGTTATTGTTGAAATATTAACAAATTTCAGAAATTCCAGACTTCCAGGTCATGCATTTTGAAAAAAGTAGTCCTGGGAAGTCATGGAATTTTAAATCGGAGAAAGTGTGCGAACCCTGACAAGACTGGATATTTGATTGGCATCCAGTCTGCCCATTTCATTTTTTTAGCAGGCTGGGATTGGTTATAGGAAATCCAATAGTGCAAAGGGAAAGATGTATTTTTGGTTCACTGATGTGAACAAAAGTAAAACATTTTTGACCTTGAACAGGACAAGGACCTCTATGACAGTTGTTGTCAACATGCATGTATATATATAGAGAGAGGGACTCCTAACACAGATTGACACAGACATCAAAACAAGTTGTTTGGTCTAATATTCTTTTATTAAAACTGTAAATAGTTTTATATTGTAGCTAGCAAACTCAAAACTGCATTTGTTGAGACGTTGTCATTACAGTATTTACAAAACAAATTGTTTTTATTCTATTAATATTAAACTATTCTGTTTTATATGATGTAAGTTATAGACTTTATATAGTGTACAAATATATAATGTGTGTGTTTCATAGACTTACTTATGGAAGGAAAAGCGAATACCATCTTTTAAATCCCCACGTCTGCCTTGCACTAATACGATGAACACGATTCAGGCCGACATTCAAGCATTCTTTTTGATAAAACCCCCCAGATATTTTAATAGAATAGAAAGCCCTAGAATTTTCAGATGAAAATACTGTATTTTGGTCGATATAACAATGAAAGAACAAAATAAACAGTAGTAGCTTTTGGAATAGTTAGATATATATCACATTACTTGAGAAAAAACTCGTAAAAGACTGAAGGAATAAACAGGAAGAAACAAAAGACGAAAAGCGCGCGAAACTGCAGGCCTGCCCAATCTTGCCCGCTTGAATTGTAATTTGTAAATTGTATTGATTGTAACAAATATTCATCCAAAACCTTCACACCAGTTAGTTCTTGCCGAAATAAAGTGATAGAACGGGATCGTAAGCTGTAGGACGACGCAAAATGCAAAAAACATGGTTTTTCCCTATGTTGTTCTATGATTTTTGCCCGGTTGAGCCGCCATCTTGGATTTTCAAAATATGTCACGCCTGTTGAGTCGAGTCAGCAATCTAGGTCTCCTATATCTATGGTTTCAAAGGGGGGGGGGGTAGATAGCCATTATTAAGAAATCAATTCTTCTCATTTTTTTCAAACCAAAATTGCCTCAAAGCTTATTGCATGATACGATTTTCCGAATAATTAAATGTTTTTAAAAATTGAAATCTCATGTATCACTCTCCTGATAAATAGCCATATTTGCGAGATGAGTGAGGAGGTCCTTCCATGAAACCAGAGCAGGAAATTCCATTTTTGCTAAAAACTTGATAGGTTATTTTAATAAGGATTCGGGCAATTGAAGTAAACTGGCTACCGAGGATAATTATTACAAACATTTTGCCCTAAATTATACAAATCAAATTAAATCAAATTCAAATAATCCAGTCACGAAAATGACAGGCTTTAAAATTGGCCACCTAAATATAAGAAGCTTAGTCAAAAATATAGACCAGTTACGAATTTATTTATCTAATCAAAAGTATAACATACTAAGTATAAACGAAACTATGCTTGACAGTACAATATCTAATTATGAAATTAACATAAGTGGCTATGATATAGTTAGAAAAGATAGAAACCGAAATGGTGGTGGGGTAGCATTCTATATCAGAAATGTAATTGATTACAAAATAAGAAATGATTTAATGAATGAAAATCTTGAAACCATCACGATTGAGGTCTGTCCTCCAAAGGCAAAATCATTCTTTGTTAACACTTGGTATCGCCCACCAGATGCTTTTATTGAATGTTTCGAATGGTATGAAGAATGTATTATAAATTTGGACTTAGAGAACAAAGAGACTATTCTTATGAGGGAATTTAATTGTGATTGGAGCAAGTTATCCAATAATAATGCCGCCTCTCGTACGGTTAGAATGGCTACTCTAGCGAGTACTTATCAATTTGAGCAAATGATTAAGGAACCTACTCGGGTAACGGAAGCTCTAAGACACTGATTGATCTTGTATTATGTAACAAACCAGAACTCATCACGATGTCGGGTGTAGATCACCTTGGCATAAGTGACCACAATTTAATCTACGTATGTCGAAAAATATCCATTCCACGTAATGAACCAAAAATTATCCGCTATCGCCAATTTAAACATTATGATAAAAATTCGTTTCTGACAGAGCTTCGGGATATTCTGCAACATACGATAAATGATAACAACCCAGATGCACTCTGGGAAGATTTTAAAACAATATTTTTGTTTGTTGCCGACATTCATGCACCTCAAATTACGAGAAAGGTTAAAAGCGAATACACTTCTTGGATGACAAACAATATTAAGAAAGTTAAGAAACAGATTTATTATCGAGATTTTCTTAAGAAAAAAGCAATTAAACTAACTATCTATATAAAAGAGCCCGAAATACGTTGAATAAACTTATTAAAGACACGAAAAGGAATTATTATACGTGTGTTCTAAATGATACGAAAAATAATCCAAAGAATATGTGGAAAACAATTAATAAATTAACAAATAAAAAATCTAAGACAACTACGATCACCAAGCTTAACATATCAAATGATGTTACTGAAGATCCAAGTAAGATATTACACACTTTTAATACCTATTTCAAGACAACTGGAGAAAATTTAGCTAACGAAATACCAGATACTACCGATGCACCTGAATCATATGTTACTCCTAGTAATTCAACTTTTCAAATGCAAAATGTGTCTGAGGTAGATGTATTTCAGTTGCTCATTACATTAAAGATATATAAAGCTTGCGAACATGATAAAATACCTCGGCCAAAGCTTTTGCAAGATTCGGCAGTAGTTATTGCTCCAATTTTAACTCATATTTTTAACCAGTCAATTAATACAGGTATTTTTCCAAATGGTTTAAAAACTACAATAATATCTCCATTATATAAAAGTGGAAGCAAGACAGAATGTATCAACTATATACCTATTTCAGTTCTGTCAACTGTTGCCAAAATTTTCGAGAAACTAATACCAGTGCAATTGTACGGGCATTTGGAAAATAATGCAATACTTGCCTCCCAGTAATCTGGTTTCAGGAAAAAATTTTCAACGAAAACATCAATGCTGGATGTAACTAATAAATGGTTGATAAACATGGATCGAGGATATTTAAACGGGGTAATATTCCTTGATTTAAAGAAAGCTTTTGACTGCGTAGACCATGAAATTTTGTTAAAAAAGTTAATTCTTTACGGATGCAATGGACTGACATTAGATTGGTTTCGATCTTATCTTACAAATTGTACTCAAATGTGTAAAATTGCTCAAAGAGTGTCCTCCCCGGTTGTTATTACTTGTGGAGTTCCTCAGGGGTCTAACTTGCACCCATTACTTTTTCTTATTTATGTACATGACCTTCCTAACTGTCTATCTTTCTCGAATGCGAGTCTGTTTGCCGATAATACAAATTTAACAACTAGCGGTATATCTGCCGAAGTTGTTCAAAGTTAATTGAATGAGGATCTAAAAAAAGTTCACGGGTGGTTACTTGCCAATAAATTAACTCTAAATATCGAAAAAACTGAATATATGTTGATAGACCCTAGACAACGTTTAAATAATATCCAAACTCCTACAATTAGATTAGACGATACAGAAGTTAACAGAGTAAGTGAAATAAAAACCTTGGGGGTTGTGGTAGATTACCAGCTTCTTTGGAAAAATCATGTCGACGCTACAATTGCCAAGGTTTCAAAAGGAATCGGTATGTTGAGACGAATGAAACCTTACCTACCGAAACCTAAATGAAACCTTACTTTAATGCATGTCTACAATGCCCTAATTCTGCCTCATTTTGACTATTGTAGCCTTGTCTGGGATACATGCAGTAATTATCTAATTGAAAAATCACAAAAATTACATTAAGGGCTACAAGGGCTCATTTCAGGCAAATCGTACGAGATTAGATCGTGTGAGATTTTATCAGAACTTGGTTGGCGGCCACTGGCAGAACGAATAAAATTCAAAAAGGCAACGTTCATGTATAATGTGAAAAACAATAATCTAAATTAGCCTATGACATATTTTTGAAATTAGTGACAATGAATTCATAATTTGCGAAGTAATGCTTGTAAGTTGCAGTCTGCGGTTCTTTAGGACGTCAGCGAAACGCACATAACCATGAAACCGAACAATCCAAATCAATATATATTTAACGTGGTTTCTAAACAATAATTCACAAACATAGATATTTAACTATACAAATACGATTACAAACAATGAAACAACACAAGACAAATACCTGACTGTTAGTCCTGCTGGCTACCACACACTACAACGCTAAATTAACTTTAAAACAACAGGTGAGATCTCATATCGAATAAACCCAAAAAACAAAACATGTGTTCACATTTTTCCCAATCGCGAGTTTTTGTCCAGCCCTAAAGGCGGGTCTAGATCCTAGGGTCTAGCTATTTTGCGGGCCGCGGGCTGCGGGTCAGTTTTTGCGGGCTGCGGGTCAGTTTTTGCGGGCTGCGGGTTAAAACAATTGCGGGCCGCGGGCCAAATTGCTGGCCTAACTAATTTCTTGTTGCATGCCATATATGTTGCATGCAACCATAGGCGTACGGGACGGGGGGGCAGGGGGGGCAGTTGCCCCCCAAAAGATTACAAAGTCGAAAATTCGGGCAAATGTTCAACAAAAGTCGGGCAAAAGTCGGGCAAAAAGTAGTAAAAGCA
Organism: Paramuricea clavata; assembly: GCA_902702795.2. Classification (NCBI taxonomy): domain Eukaryota; kingdom Metazoa; phylum Cnidaria; class Anthozoa; order Malacalcyonacea; family Plexauridae; genus Paramuricea; species Paramuricea clavata. The sequence goes on from CACRXK020005763.1 coordinate 9,412, forward strand.
ACAAAATCTCTCTTAATAATAATCCCAGTTTGTTGGGCAAACAAAGCCAGTTTGGCAATATTCGCTTAACGTACAGTCGGGCAATATTGGGTTATTATAAAATAAAATGGGACAAATTGTGTACATTTTGCGGAAAATTATGGCGATTTTCGGGAAAATGTGTTTGATGTTCCGAAAAATTTTGGTATGTCGGAAAAATTTTTTGGACCCCTAAAATGGTACACTGACCGAAATTTTTTTGGCGACGGGGGGGGGGGAGGTCGCAAAAATTAATTGTTCCGGAAAAAAAATTTTCAGCACTTGTCGGGCACAATCCGAAAAATTCGGGCAAATTTCTTTCTGCCCCCCTAATTTTCTCCCGTCCCGTACGCCTATGCATGCAACTTTCATATAGCTCTAAATTTCGTGTCGCGGTGAGCGGCGGTGAGCGTACCGGTCACGTGGAAATTCGTAAAATACGACAAATACCGAGTTTTTCCGACAAGCAATTCATCACTCATGCTCGAGGAAAGGGAAAGAAAAATGTTTGAGTGTTCGCGGAAAATGTACATAATTGAGCGCCTTAGAAAAATAGATCAAGGTAGGTAAAGCTTTGATGGTTTTAATTTTCCTTATATTCTGTTATTTGTTGTGATTCTGGAGCAGTTGTGCTTGCAATGAATGATTATTTATCAGTCGTTTTTAATATTTAATATATCAAAGTGACTATATGACCGGCAGCCGGTCACGGTTTATCAAATACTAAATGGCCGGCAGTCTAGTGACTAGGGTCTAGCTATTTTGCGGGCTGCGGGTCAGGTTTTGCGGGCTGTGGGTTAAAACAATTGCGGGCCGCGGGCCAAATTGCTGGTCTAACTAATTTTTTGTTGCATGTCATATATGGCATGCAACTTTCATTGGCGAGCGTACCGGTCACGTGGCAAATTCGTAAAATACGACAAATACGGAGTTTTTCCGACGAGCATTTCATCACTCATGCTCGAGGAAAGGCAAAGAAAAATAATTGAGCGCCTTTAAAAATAGATCAAGGTAGATAAAGCTTTGGTGGTTTTAATTTTCCTTATATTCTGTTATTTGTTGTGATTCTGGAGCAGTTGTGCTCGCAATAAAATATTAATCATAAAATGAATGATTATTTATCAGTCGATTTTAATATTTATATCGTGAAGCCTGGCTACGCTATCAAAATACTCAATTTTTTATATATGCTCAATATATACTATATTGTGTGCAAAACTTCAAAACAACAGTACATTTTGTAAATAGCATGAAATATATTAAAATATCAAACAAAATTCTCATTATACTATTGAAATTTAATACAACGAAATAGTATTCTACGTCGATAATTTCAATCATAGTTTAATAATTATTTTCAATCTATAGTAATTCGCCGTTTCCATGTTTTTTTATACTTTCGATAAAGCTACAATAAAGCTAAATTTGTAGGAAATAACATTATTTAGTTATAAAATAGTATAAAAGGAAATCTAACAGTCAATCGCTTTCGATAAAACCTTGACCTTGTTTATATTACCGTCGTTTGCAACTAACGATGAACAGTCGCTCATAAAAACATTGCCTATTCGCGTGAGAATCTTAAGTTTTCTTATTTTGACATAATAGCTATTTTACAATAAATATATTGATATTAAATTTATTGAATCAATATTTTAAGTTTCAGGCCAGTTGTACCAAAAGTTATAAGCGGTAGCGCATTATAACCAGGGCACAGAAAGGGTCATACAGAAGCCCAATTTCTTGGTTTTTCCTATGATTTTCCTATGATTTTGGCGGTTAGCACTTTTTTCCATCCAGCAAACCGCCCTATCGATTTTCTAAAGTCGTTTTTTTGCATTTTTTTATTAATTCGATTAGGGTTAGAGTTAGGGTTGGGGTTAGGGTTAGGGGTTAGAGTAGGGACTAGGTGTAGGGTTTGTGTTAGTTACATAGCCATTTAAAGGCCGCTTTCCACTTCAACCGTATCGTACACGCGTAAAAACGCTCAGGTTGATGCAATACTGATGAAAACAGGATTGAACAATGTTTTGCTGCCCACATTGTTCATAGCTGTCAACAATATTGAACAATATTCAGGCTCAACAATAGTGTTCAATATTGTTGACAAGTGTGAACAATGTGGGCAGCAAAACATTGTTCAATCCTGTTGAGCAGCGGGCTCGGCGTTTTTTGCCGTGTACCGAAACGTAGCGTATTTCTTTGTTTCCTGAGCGCTAGAGAGGAACTAATGATTTCAACACAAAAGAAAATGCTACGATACGGTCGAAGTGGAAAACAGGTTTAACACCTCTTCTCTCTTCCGAAAATGACGTCAGGTCAGTTTGCTGGATGGAAAATAGTGCTACTATTAGGATTGGTGTACAGTTATCCCGGTCGAAACAGGTTTTAATGTCTGGTACGACTCATAAACTGAGATTCCATGATATTACAAAAAAAAATGAATTTAAGGAAAAATTCGTATGCATATGATTACAAATAACTTTAGACATAGAATATACTTCAAAGACAGAAAATTTTGAATAATATTGTTATTTTCTTTACATTTTGACAATATTTTTTTAAAAATTCGTCAGGCCCGCAACTAGACCCGCGGCTTGCAATCGTGTTAGCATTTTTCTGCCCGCAGCCCGCATTTTTCTGCCCGCAGCCCGCATTTTTCTGCCCGCAGCCCGCATTTTTTGGCCCGCAGCCCGCACTTTTTGGCCCGCAGCCCGCAGTTTCGGCCCGCAGCCCGCAACCCGCAGAATAGTTAAACTCTAGATCCTACACACCGGCCCCTATCGCAGTAACCTACTCGATACTAAAAAAGGGATCTAGACTGTTAACTGTGTAACAACATACATAATGTCAAAGAACGTTTAAATGTCTCACACCAATGTCTAGCATTGGCTTTCTTCATCCACTCCTTCTAGCAAACACAGTTGTCGGACATCTCTTTTAAATTTTCCGTTGGTTGTTCTGACCGTAACGGGTCGGACAATCCCCTTTTCATCAGGATAAACTTCCTCAACAACCGCCATGGGCCATCTTCCGCGATGGCAGTCCTTGTCTACTAACAACACAAGATCCTTGACTGCTAGGTTTCTCTTCGGTTCGAGCCACTTTTGACGTTGTTGTAAGGTAGGGAGGTATTCCTTCAGCCAACGTTTCCAGAAAGTGTTCGCGAGGAGTTGGGCTTGACGCCAACGTCTGTTGTAGCAGTCTCTGTCAACAAATATACCTGGTGGTACGCACGAATTGGAATGCAGAAGAAGTAGCTTACTTGGAGTTAATGGATCCAAGTCGTCTGGTTGACTCTCGTTTCGAAGAAGGGGACGATCATTCAAAATTCTTTCAACCTCATTGAGGAAGGTTTGGAATGCTTCGTCATCGACCACTTGCTCATTCATCACCGCCGCGAGTATCCGACGAATCGAACGTATCATCGTTCCCAGATTCCACCACTATGACTGGCCAAAGGTGGATTGAAGTGCTACGCTACTTCTTTCGCTCGTAAACTATGCTGCATCTTTAACTGTGCTTCGTCACACTTGATTCTCTCGAACTCTTCTTTTAAGATCCTGTTGCCTGCCACAAAGTTCGATCCATTGTCGCTGTAAATAGCAGTTGGAAGACCTCGTCGAGCACTGAAACGGCTGAAGGCGCAGAGAAAGGATTCGGCGTCGAGCGTATAAGCAACTTCGATATGGATGGCTCGCATCGCTAAGCAGGTGAAGACACAACCGTATCTTTTAACTTGGCATCTTCCTCTTTTTACCAGGAACGGACCGAAGCAATCGACACCTGTTGAAGCAAACGGGCGTTCAAACGCTGTAACACGAGGCACTGGAAGCGAAGCCATAACTTGCTTGCAAGGTGGCGCATAATTCTTACGACAAACTTTGCATTGGCCGATTATGTAACGGATTTTGGAGCGTCCTTGAAGAATCCACAGGTCTTGTTGAATAGCAGCGAGAACGGCTCGGGTTCCAGCATGTCCTTCTCGTTCGTGGTAATGTCGAATCAAAGGACCAACGATGTGGTGTTTACTTGGGATTACTGTCGGATGTTTGGCATCAAAGGATATTTCAGCTCTTTCTAATCTACCGCCAACTCTCAGTAAACCGTCGTCTCCCATGAAAGGCGATAAGGCAGCCAACTTGCTCGATTTTTTCACAATAGCCTTGGAGGGAGGATCATTGCTCGATTTACGTTTGAGACATGCTACTTCTTCCGGAAAGGATTCGCGTTGCACATAACGAATAATGACCGTCTTCGCATTTCGCAGCTCTACGACTGATAAAGAGTTCGCTCCGGCCCCTGTAGATTCGTCAGGACTGGACGTTCTCGGCTTTCGGACCTCGAGACCGTCGTGATTTCGTGCTTGATGAACAGTTTTTAAATAGCGAATAAATCGAATGAGCCATGCGACTCCCTTCTGGAGACGATACCACGATGAATAATGCTGTATGAAGACATCGAACGGTTTAACTTGCTGTGCTTGTGTCTCGTAAACTTTGACGTCCTTCTTCCATTCGAGAGCTTCGTCAGGAAGTGTGCTTATTTCTGTTGACGGGTTGGCCACGCTTCTGCTTTACCTCGAAGAAAATCCGGTCCATTGATCCATTGGTTAATTTCACGTGCATCGGTAGGTCGCAGGGCTTGGGAAGCATAATCGGTTGGATTAGCCTTGGAATCGACGTATCTCCAACTTGATGGGCTTGAGAAGTCGTGGATAAGAGCGATTCTGTTGGCTACGAACGTCTTGAACCGGTTAGACTCATTGTTGAGGTATTGTAAAACGCACGTAGAATCCGTCCAGAACGTGACTGAGTCGTTCAACCATATTTCCCACGCCTGCAACATACTCGGTGAAATGTCTTCGTCCCATCCAATCTTGTCTTTACACAACTGTTGTAGTATACGCTTAGCCGGCAGGATAAAGGGTGCCGCGAACCCCAAAGGATCGTACATGGAGCTCACATCCGATAAAATACCTCGACGTGTTGGTGCTTTCTTTCTCTCGGCCGTTCGGAAATTGAAGGTATCTTCTTTCACATTCCATTCTACCCCGAGGGCTATTTCAACTGGTAGTTCATCAAAGTCTAGGCTGACAATGGATTTCGCACGTTCACTTTCAGGAATCGAAGACAAAACGTTCACATCATTGCATACAAACTTCGTTAATCGGAACGATCGCTTCGCTGAAAGCCGACGATTCGAAGTTCTTCGATCAGTTGGATAGCGTCCTCCGTTTTCTGCACAGATTTAAGACAATCGTCTACATAAAAGTTTTTACGGATAGTCTTGATCGTTTCCTCGTCGAACTCGTTTTCGAATTCGTCAGCAACCTTGCGTAGACAGAATCCCGCGCAACTCGGGGAGGAAGTGGCTCCAAAGAGATGAACCAACATTTTGTATTCTTCCGGTAATTGTTCGTAATCGCCGTCACGCCACCAAAGAAACCTGAGGAAATTGCGATGCTCTGAAGAAACTCGAACTTGGCAAAACATTGCCTCAATATCGACTAGAAATGCAATCGGGCGTTGGCGAAACCTGGTTAAGACTCCTACGAGTGTATTCGTCATATCTGGTCCTTGGAGCAGTTGGTTGTTCAAGGAGATCTCGTCATACTTGGCAGCGCAGTCGAACACAATTTTTGGCCTTGTTGGCTTTCGAGGATGCAAAACTGGATGGTCGGGTAGATACCATATGCCTCTCTTGTTGGTCTCAGCATCACGCAATTGGCTTGGGTCGATCTTAACAGCATACCCTTTGTCAACGTATTCGTCAATACCAATCTTGTACTTGGCATGGAGATCTGGATCTTTCTTCAGTCGCATTTTCAGAGAATGTAGTCTCCTTTCAGCAAGGCTTCTATTGTTGGGAAAATATGGTTTCGTGCGAAATGGACGATCCAGCTGGTAGCGACCGTCAACAATCTTCAAGGAATTCTCCATCGTGGTTAGTGCTTTCTGATCTTCTAGTGACATGCTTAAATCTGGGGAATATGTGGACTCACTGAAATCCATTTGAAACATCTTATCCACAGTCTCGTTGAGGAACTCATCTTCCTGGCGGATGAAGAAAGAACTAACATTGCTGTCAGAGTTAGTTCCTAAAGGACCTGCTACAGACCATCCCAAAGGGGTTCGAACCGCGTATGGCTCTTTCTTCCGACCACGTCTTTCTTCTAGTTTCCAGTGTGCTTCAGGGATGTCAGCACTAATTAGAATTGTGACCTCCGAACTTTCCAGTTCTGGCACAGAGATTCCATCAAAATATTTCCACTTGGCTATATCTTGTTCGTTCGGGATACAGCTTGCAGAGACCGACAAATCTTTGACTGAAAGCGCATTTGGAATTTCTAAACGATCTTTCTGTCCCAGGCCTTGCACATAGAAGAAATGAGATCTGCCAGATTCTTGGGAGACTCCGTTCATAGTAGTCAACTGAAAATCTATCGGCTGCCCCTTCAATTTTAACTCGTTAGCTAGGCTCTCCTTTACTAGCGTTGTATTCGATCCTTCATCTCTTATTGCATGTGTGACCTTTTCGATACCATTGTCTCTTCCAAACATTTTAACAGGAACGACTCTCAAGCAAACTTGTTTCTTTATAGTTCCGGTTGCTCCACATTGTCCTGTCTGAGCATTCTGGAATTGGACGGGCGAAGAACTGGTTGTCTGTCCTTGGATTTCCTCGTTATCTGTCTTGACCGGTGCTTGGACTTTGTTGTCTCGATTAAGTTCAACGGGATGAAGCATGGGATGGTGTTGTTTTCCACATCCAGGAATAAAGAATCCATGGTATTTCTTACATCTCTTGGCGAAATGTCCTTTAGAAAGGCAAAGATTACACAGACCTTGCTTGGAAACAAAGGATTTCCGTTCATCATATGATTTCCCTTGGAACTTGAAACATCTTTCGACAGTGTGGCCTTCCTTATCACAAAAGTAGCATTTCAGTTTTGCAGACGATCTCCCTCCGGGTGAATAACTGGTCTGCGCGGAATCTTGTTCTTTAATGGATCCGGTCGATGCAAACGATGACACTCTGCGAGACTGTCCACTAAACCGAGGGTTCTTGTTTCTTTCACGTTCGATTTCGGGTTTTGTGTTAATCAAGCGGCCATATTCCGTATTCGCCAATTTCGCTCTCTTCACGACAAACTTGGTCAACTGCGAGAAATCTGGCTCCTTTCCCTCATAATTAATTAAATAAATAAAGAATAATACATGGGTGCGCGGAAATACCAGATTTATTTCGAGTGTTGAACATGATATCTCACGAGTGAGGGCAGCGAACGAGTGAGATATCATGTTCAACACGAGAAATAAATCTGGTATTTCCAAGCACCCATGTATTTTTCTGTTTATTATATAAAGGACAGTCTTTGAAAAGCGATAATTTTTACAGAAAAGCGATAATTGAAAAGCGATAATTTCCACATTTGAGATTATCATGAATAATCTCACATGTGAGATTATCACTTTTATCAGTGCTCGAAATCTCTATAAAGCACTATACTTATATAATAATATATTTTACGTTTATGTCGTAGACTGTAGTGTATTTAAGATTCAAATAAAAAGGTTTTGACTATCTATGTAAAGGATCGGACTTTGAGAGCGGCTGAGATAACTGAACCGTCCCGATAAACTCGACAAAACAAACTAACAACAACGCATAGACCTTTCGTGGTCTATGTTACAAACGCATAGACTTTTCGTGGTCTATAGTCTTCTTGTATGTTAAACGTATATTTATCCAGGACAGTACGTAAAAACTAAAATAAACAATAATTACAAGTCATAAATCTATCTACTTTGCCATATATTACAATTATAAATCACTACAGTATATTATTATATAAACGTACCTCTGTCCCCGCATGCTATGAAGACAGAAATACCACCATTCGATTCAGAAATAAAATATCAACTAGTTCCAAACGATAGTTATAGTCATTATTAGTATTGTAACGATTTATGGGCCTTTGAAAGTCAAAACGATCATATTGTATCAAATTACGCAATTGTCTGAACAAAAATACAGATTATTATAGACTAGCCATACCTTTCGCCGAAAATAACTTCGGCCCCATCGAACATATCGTCTTTGTAGTAGTCTTGTTCGAATCCCCATTAAATAGTGTTTTTGGAGTGTTATTTGCAACCCTGAATCTACAAATCTGTATCTTTTATCAATATATTACCATTTCTTGTCCGACTGTGAGCTCGAAGTGAATTAATCCCAACCGGAAATACGACTCAAAACCGTCAAAACAATGCGGCGTTTGTATCGTATGACCCTGGAAAGGCCAGAAATGGATTCGCAAGGTCAAATTGCACCTACACGCGTGAGTTTGACGTCATCCCGGCCAAAGGAGCTTCTTATTGGCCAATTATTGCACAATGTACGCAAGTGCGAGTAAAACCCGACACTTGAAAAATTCAAAATAAATATTTCTAGTCGGCGTATACATACGAAACTTTCTACACGAAAGCGCTTGAATACAGAGAGTATTTTACACGTACAGCCGTTCAGCAAATGACGAAAAGTTCAAGGGGTATTCAAGATCTTGTGGATATGAAATTTAGAATCTTTGGCCAAGCGGTGAGTAAATATATGATTGTTTCGCTTTGTGTAATGTTTTGACGGCACTTGACCCCCCGTTCGAAAGGTTGTTTTATGAGGATTTCAATGGTGGCATTTATTTAAAAGGGGGGTAAATACTCGCCAAGATATTTATATTAGAAAAATTGTATCGAAATGTAATACGAAACCGGTTGTCGAGAAAGAGTACTTTAACTCCAAATTTGGAGTTAAACTAACCTTAAAATTTTAACTCCACCAAAAAGGAGTAATAGGGGAGTTATTTTAACTCCCTGAAAATAACAGTGTAGCCTATAGCAAACAGCATATAGGCTATATATAATGTTTGAAGTTATTATAGGTTCACAATCTGTAAATCATTTTCACGAATCGTACGCTTCGTACGGTCCGTAAAGCCATTTCACAGTTCGTATACGGTCCGTACGGATTTGTCGGATCGAGAATCGTCTTACGAGCCGTACGAACGTTACGATCCGTCGAACTGTTGGTAGATCTGGGCAACAAGCATCTGCTATTGGAGACCACCTATTGCGTTTACGAGTTGATACGGATCGTGACTGGTGTTTACGGTCCGTACGAATTTGACGGATCGTGAAGCTGCTTCACGATCCGTATCATGTCGACAGTATTGGACATGTATGTGCTACGCAGGCTAGTTAATGAGTGATGGAACAGTTTGAAACGCATTATGAAAAAAATGAACCTGTTCCTTGGAATTCAACTGATGATATGGAAGACATGCGATTTCATCATCTCTTTCATTAAGTTCTTTGTCAGTAAGAGTGAACATTTCCCAGATCAACACTCCAAACGCCCACACGTCACTGGCTTTGCTGTAGTCGCCATCCATGATTATTTCTGGTGAACTCCTAAAACGATATGGTGATTAAAGCTATAGGTTAAAGTTTAAAGATGATCCAGAAAGAACATCGCCAACCATCCTATTTGTACAAATACTACTTATACTACATACAGTATAATATATTATTAGAAAAAATGAAATTTTGCGTCATTCTATATATACATTTGTGTCGTAGTTGGTTAATTTTTGCCGCTTAACAACAAGCTGACAATCTCATGAACTTCATAATATATCCTAAGTTCGTATTTCTTCTTATTTACTTATTGCAAACAAGATCTTTTATTGTTTCTTTAATTTCATTGGTGCGTAAATTTAAGATATGATGGGATCACTTCCTATGTAGAAAATGAGTTTGTAGAAAAGGCAGGAAATAATATCAACAACGTAATTTTGCAAGAAATATTTTACTTGTGTGTCTAAGGTTCCGTTGAAGATCGTAAAAGAGAAAGAGAGGAGCAATTCAGATTTTAAAGAACAATCAGTCCTTATTTCAAATTTTATTACAAGAATACATCTTATTGTTCTTCCTGGATATTGGATATTAAAATGTTTTAGAAAAAAATCATAAGCACAATTTACCTACCATCTAAGAGAGTCGTCGGACATTGGAAGCTTGATTGGAATCGTCGACAATTGATCATCCGGATTAAGTTTTAGTCGTCTTACCCGTGCGAGACATGCCAGTTTCGCCTAAATTTAGCGTTATAATTAAACATCGTCATAAAAATTTAGTCACTTAATTAAAAGTCCGAAGGCGGGAAGGTAGGCTTTATATAAGATTTAAATTATATAAATAACTATTACATTGCGATAAATAACTTTTCGAGCAACACAATGATACGCAACTCACTGGCAAAATTCGAAATGTGCAAACTTTTACACTTTAGTTTCCGCTCGAAACTAAAACATTTCGGGCGACGCTTTTCGAAAAAAACAAGGCACATTCCTTTTGAGTCCGATTGTCAAGAAAAATGTTACGATGATTTTAGACGATATATTCTTGGGTCTGATCTTTTATTTTCGATTTAGTGGCAACGTACACGCAGTGGCGTAACGGAGGAAGATGGGGCCCTGTGGTTGGCCCTGCACACATTGACTATTGTCATTGTTTGACTGAGATATTATAATTATATTGAATTTTTATAGAATGTTCAAGAAATTAAATTGTAACGATAACAATATAACAGTCTCCAACACATGTAACAACTAATAAGAACAACTTTTGTTTTTTTTTGAGATGGAATAAATAAATCAGCTACCGTTGTCGTTGTCTTTATTATTGAGCATCATTAATTTTGCATTTTCCCATGATTCTAAACCTGTATTTTTTATGTTTTCTAATTTCTGGGCGATGGGCCGTGGCTAATAGGGGCCCCTAACTGTCCTTATAGTTTTTTAACTAACCCTAACCAATGACCGTAATTCGCCACTGCGTACACGAGTAGTGTAGGAACTGGGGGAGCTGGATAATTTTTTCCGCTGAGAATGCCAATTTCCCCCGTTCTTACAGCCCCACGTCACCCATTTATTGCATCGTATTCACCCCGGCTAAAACCACGACAATGCTTTTCTAGACGTTGTTCGGAGCCATTGTTACCATTCTAGAAAATTAGTTCTAAAATAGGCATTTCTGAGAGTCTAGGTCCAATCCATGGTCATCATTCCATACACTGTGTAAACCCAAGCCCACACCTTTCATCCTGTCTAACCGCCTCCAGAACGCCCTACCCGTTCAGCAAAAGACATCGTCGTCTGACCAATCCGTGTTTGCGTAGTTCGTGCGGTCATTATCAGACTCAGGTTCATACACCCTATCGCCTGATCAGTCTGAGTCGTAGTCCGTTTCCCAGTCGCTCCCTAACTCATAATCACCCTTTATCGCATGGTGGCCATACGCATAGTTGGTGATGCCGTCTTCCATTAGGTGTCTCTTGTCGTCGAAACAGCTCAGTGTTACCTTCCTGCACTCATATGTTCCAATCTGGTGTTTTATGCTTCTCATTGTATTCATGTTGTGCCTCAGCTGTTTCTTCTCACTTATCACATTCATGAAGTCGTCGTGTGTTAGATTGTTTTTTTATCACATACTTTTTCACACCCTTTGCCGTCATCCCACCTTTGCCACTCTCTTTCAGGTAACTGTACATTTTACTTCTCAACCCGCAGAATTCCACAATTAGAACTCCACCAGCTTCGTCCATGAACTTTCCAACCACTTTCTTATTCCGGTCGTGGTAGAATGGTGAGTCCTTCTGATAGTCAGAGTTGTCGAAGATATCGTTGTTCTTGCTGATCTCCTCAAAGTCCTTGTACACATCGTCGGTCTTGATATCGTACATCAGACTGTCCGTATCCGTGAACAGTAGTTTGCACTTGAAACCGTACTCAGACTTCATCGTTTTGTAGTGAAACCGGTACATCAGTACCTTTGATAGATCGAGTACACACATTCCTGCGTAGCATGGTTTATTCAGAGTTAGCACTTCCTTCATCGTCTTTACTGCGACCATGTCACCGGTCATGATCCTATGCGACTGGAAGCATGGGCTTGCCACTGCCTTTATCATTTCGGATTCATTCCTCACGAGTTTCACATCGACTCTCTTCTTCACTTTCTCCATAGTTTTGTCGTAGATTGAATTGTTAATCAACTTGAAAAAGTTCTTCTCAAACGAATTCTTAGAGGCGGCTCTCATCTTCGTGTTGTAGTCAATATATTTTTTCAACCATCTCGATTGCTTGAATGTTACTGCTCTATGTACCTTTGTAAGAACCTTTCCTTTTGCTATGTACAGGTTCAGGTTCCTGGCATGTAGTACATATTTCCTTCGGGGGCCAAGAGTTGTCACAAGTTTCCTTACACCACCCACAGTTATATTGTGTTTGTCGGCTATGTTCCTTGCGTAGTCTTACAACATGTCCTCTCTGATTTCCTTGCTCTCTGGTTCTAGCGGGTAACCGTTGTGTAACCTGTGTAATTCCTCTGGATATTCCAGGTCTACAGTACTTCCAACACAGCCCCCCTATCGCTTTCACTGAGATAGTCCTTATAATCTATATCATCAGGGTTCTCCGCCCATTTGAAATCTCCACTTGGAAGTTTCTGTGACATGGCCCATCCATATAAGTTGTTAGCATCTAAGTACATTATGTAGTTACTTGGCTTGGTCTTGTCATAGGTACTCATGTACTTATTATTTGCCTTTGCGTACCGATGCGCTATGTAGCTTGTCCCACCGCGCATTCCTTTCTCAAAGAACTGGAATATGTCCATGTCGCTTATCAACCCTACTTTCTTCTTTGACATCTTCAGGAATGCATCTCAACTGAGGCCCGGAGCAGAGACGTAGTGAGCTGGGTCTAGGCCGTAGTTCTTCAGACATGTCATTCTGAAGTTCTCAAAGATGTCTGCCAGACGCAACACATCTGTTTCCAGATACAGATCATGATAGTCTTTCATCGTTTTCATTCCGAAGTGTTTCCACACTCTCTGTGCTCTTTCGTAGTCCTCATTCGATACCTCAGACTCGTAAAGTGTGGAGTAGAAGTCGTTCTTATCCTGCGCTTTCCGGTGTCTAGTTTCTTTAGACTGTCCATAACCTCATAAGGAAATATTCCCTTCTGTGTTACAAGATCGAAGTCTTCACCATGCCACCGCTTGCCTACAAGGTGGAATTCTTCCTTTGGTAGGAAGCTGGCCAGTGACTCAAGTGAAGAAGTCATGAATTGTATCGAGTCGATGAAGACTAAGTTTTGTCCAAATGAGAAGGATATATACTTTTCCATGTTATTCGGTATCACATTGACTTCAAGGCCGAAGTTTCCTATCTTCTGCATTCTCAGATGAGAGTCGTATCCTCTCAGATTGTGGAATACCACCGGGATTTTCCACGAGAGTCTGTGATTGAGGTTGCACTTGTTGTGGGCGGCTCCGCGGTACTTACTTGTGAAATGACAGTGGTCCCTCACCTTGTCATCGCCTTCCATCTTCTCACAGCATATGTGATTACTTGGTAGCATCCTGGAATTCTGTTTCCTGTTTGCCCGTAATCACCATTGGTTTTCTGAACTCCTTGTGAGCGATGTATCTACATTGTTCAGACTTCTCTATCAGCGCCTTCAGGAATCTGTATGCAGCGCCCATCCCAACGTAATGTGTGTACTCACCTTAGTATTTGTCGTCGTAGTGACACACGCGTTTGAACCCAAAGCTGCATGCATGATGTGTCTGGTACCTGTTCGTGTAACTTTCGTCCACAGTGTTATCCATTTTTCTGTCTCTGTCTGAAACCAGTAGTGACTCGAAATCCGCATATATAACGAATGGGGCTGGCAGCTGGTTCTTGTCGTTTTGGAAGCTGATTTTTGTGCCCTCCTTCGGTAATTTCACAGCCTGCATTCTGTTCACTAGTATACAGGTCTCCTTGTGTTTGGCTAGTGATTCTTCACTATCACAGTTGTGGAAGCAGTACAGGCAGAAGTGCTTCTTGATTTTGTTCTTTGTGACACCACACAGTAACCTGTTAACGTCCTTTATCAGTACATAGTGAAGACCTCCTTCACCGTCGCCCAGTAGTAACAGTTCCATGTGATCCCCGTATTCCTCCTTGGAGACCCTGATTGGGTAGAACTGCTTTTTACCCTTATAGCCGAACACTGTTATGTTGATCTTATTCTTTTTCTCAATCTTTCCTATGTCGCCTACCTTAACCTGAATCTCTATTCCCTCGTAGTCCAGGGTGTCCCCATAGTTCCTATCATTTTTCGTTATGTAGGTGGGATTGTTTTTCGTCGGTCTGTGGTGTCTCACGTGGCACCATAGGAAGCACATTTCGTCGTCGTTCCTAAGGTTAATTAGGCCTGACATTGGGTTGTTTATGTCCTCGGGCAGCCTTATGTAGGAACTACCTTTCAGTGATTTGTACATTGCAATGTTCAGGTAGTGGCTCTCGATGTTCATTATCTTCCAATTACTGCCTAAGTTCTGAAATGCTTCGATTCTTAGCTGTTCGTTCCCTGCAGCTGTGCTTTCGACATCCTCGAAGTTCGTAACGGTTCCTGTTTTCGACTTGAAGTACACTGAGTCTTTCTTTGTTTTTCCCTCACCAACTTCCTTCGACATTCTGACCTTCATTGTTTCCGTGTATTTTAGACCACCCATTTTCCTCAGCTCCTTTACCAGAATGTCCCTCACAACCTGTCTGCTGGAGGTTAGCTGTTCCAGTGGGTCTATGTGTGCCGGTGATATGGAGTACGTGACAGCCGCTCCATTGGCTGCAGTCTCTATCTTCCTGTGATTGGGCTTCTGTAGATCTGTACCGAATGGGTCTATCTCCGGTACCGTGTGTTGTAGCACATGGGCTTGCGGTTCAACTTCCCTCATTTTCCATTCGGGTTTCCTGATTTTAGGTTTCGGTTGTGTCACTGCTGGTTTTTTAAGGTTTATTTTGATTGATGATTTTACCGTTGGCTTTACCTGCTTGGTTGGAGGTGTTTGCGTTTGTATTGGTGTTATGCTTGCCACTGATAGCGTTTTCGGTTTCACTAGATTTATATGCACGCTTGAAGTATATGTTTTCGGTCCAGCTTTGGGCATTAGTGGTCTTGTTCTTGGTCTCGGTGTTGGTCTTGTTCTTGGGAGCGCTGTTGTTGGTTTGGTCATTAGTGGTCTTGTTCTTGGTCTCGGTGTTGGTCTTGTTCTTGGTTTGGGTGTTGGTCTCCACTGTTTTGCTCCTTCTGGTATCTTTGGTGGTTCTCGTGATGGTCTGCCAGGTTTCCCTGCTTTTCTCCCTTCACTGAATGGGTCAAGTTCATCGTCGCTCACGTATCTTCTCTTCATTTATCTCCTATATTTTTAGTATATTTTTTACTCTTTAGATCAAGGTCCATTTTACCACTCTCTATATTTTTAGTATATTTTTTACTCTTTAGGTCAAAGTCCATTTTATCGCTCTCTTATATTTTTATAATGTAAAATATTTTTTTGGTCTGAACGCACTCCGCTTTGATCTCGCAATTCGCGCGCCTGCACTCCACTTGTAGGTTGGTTTCTTACTTCTGTTTTTCCTGCCATCGTCTCACTCCCTATAACTTACTAGTAGAAAATTATTTTTAAGTTGAGGTCAGAAATTTTTTGGTCGCCCTATAGTCTTGAAATTTTTTCGTAAAAAAATGAGCGACTGTGTTTGGTCGCCCTATAGTCTTGAAATGTTTTTAATTTTGTTTTGACTTCCAGGAAAGGTAGTAGGTACTCTTTTTCTGAGATCTCGCTTCTGTTGCTTTGTGTAATTCTCTGGATATTCTTGTCGATCAAGATAAGTCAAAATATCTGCCATTCTTACTATACTTGCAGCTTAATTTGTGATAGTAGCCGATCAATTTTTCCGATACGTCTTTAAAAGGCAATGCCTATGGCAAGTGATTTCTGTTCATATATTTTGCACTTTTATACTTAAGCCATTCAATCATTGCATGTTTACGTCACTTTTATTATAATAATATCAATAACATATTATAAAAACAATGGCTTGAAAATTTTATAAATAGCAGTGTTAACAATAGCCGCCACAGTAATCACTTGCTAACAATAAACTATAGGATTAATAAAAACTCTATGGAATGTTTGGAAGCGTATTGACTATTGTCCATTGAATCATCAACTTTCCATGTCAGTGTCAGTGATGTAATCTTGATTTTTAACTTCCGCAAAAAAAAATTGCATTATATATGTGGTGTGGTTTATTCAAATAATTTCATGATACTTTGATTTTATTAGTGCCTTAAATATTTGAGATGTGACTCTTTTTTTTTAAACGTATATTATTGGAGTATACTAGCAAGTTCTACCCTTGAGATTTTCAAACTATATTAAAATAATACAAAAAAAATAGTGACAACTTATAAGCCATACGTTTTCCGATAACGACAAAACGTGGATGCAAAGCAATTTTAACAATACAGTTTAATAAAAGGCAATGCCTATGGCAAGTGATTTCTGTTCATATATTTTGCACTTTTATACTTAAACCATTCAATCATTGCATGTTTACGTCACTTATATCATAATAATATCAATAACATATTATAAAAACAATCGCTTGAAAATTTTATAAATAGCAGTGTTAACAATAGCCGCCACAGTAATCACTTGCTAACAATAAACTATAGGATTAATAAAAAATCTATACGTCGTATATTATTGGAGTATACTAGCAAGTTCTACCCTTGAGATTTTCAAACTATATTAAAATAATACAAAAAAAAATAGTGACAACTTATAAGCCATACGTTTTCCGATAACGACAAAACGGCAAATGTGTTACTGACTACTGTAATATAAACACGGTGGTTTTGTACTAAATACCATAAACACGATCTATATATAAGAACTACGGTACCTAACCAATTCAATTATTTTCAATCAATAATGACAATATGAATGAATATAGTTTGTGAATACTGCGGCATCGGTATAGACTATAGTCTAGAAAAAAGTAGATTTTTAGTTCTCTTTATGATGAAACTAAACGGTTCGATTATAAAGAAAAATATACTATATAGCTAGTTTATGCATGTATCAGTTAAAAAAAAACAAGTTTTGACAATACCAATAATTACAATAACCACCACGGTGATTACTTTTTAACAATGAGTTTAAGGATTAACACTGAAAATGCAAAACATGCATGGTGTGCTGTGAAGCGTCATAAGTCCTATTGAGTATTGATCTACTGTAACTGTTAAAGCCATTTCGATACATGTGATCGAATTGTAAATTTGTATTCTTACAGGGCTCGAAATAACGTTCCCAAATTTCCTGATCATGGTGATCGGCAGTCATGACTTTCCCTGCTTGTCCATGTTGGAAACCGAAATCCTGCTTTTCCGCCGATCATAAGCAATTCCAAGCCGATCATTGTTCGGTTGTTATTTCAAGCTCTGTCTTAACAATTTTGAATTGATACTGATTTCAAATATTAAAGACATGTAATAATTATCCCATGCAACTGTTAGGAAGGGCGAAATTTTGAACGGAGGACGAAAATCCTAAAGAAAAGGTGAAGTTTCTAAAGGGGGGCGAATTTCCTAAAGGGGGGCGAAATTCCTAGGATTTTCGCCCCCCTGGGGGGGGCGATATTCCCAGGAATTTCGCCCCCCGGGGGGCGAAAAT
>CACRXK020005764.1:15501-27060 GCA_902702795.2 Paramuricea clavata
CCCGCAAGCGCCCGCAGACGCACAGTGGACGGACGCACGGCGCCCGCAGGACGGACGCACCCGCGGGCGCCCGTGGACGCACAGTGGACGCAAGATACCCGCGTCTTGGACGCGGTTTTTGATAAGTTATTTCTTGGCAGTACTGTACAGCGTTTGCGCTTCTAAATGTTGAAAAATGTTATCCAGATCAAGAAGAAGCCTTGTAATTTCTTTAAAGGGAACGATTTTTTTAGTGCTCATACTGGCTATGAAAAATCGCTCATTTCCCAAGCTATACTAACTAATCATGGCCGATGTTCTAAAATAATGGCCAAGCAATTTGAACAAGTACGGTACTTGTTACATCGCCATTATGATCACTTATGAAGAGTCAAGTAAGGCATATTAGCAATTCCTTTGGTATTGGATTGTCGTGTAATTACACTGTAATCTGAATTAGATATCTAATATTTGTTTACAGTACAGTCGAAGACAGTACGGAATGTATACATGTATTTAACCGATCGCAATGTCACATGTTCTTTGCAGAACCTTGCTCCTGCTTGTATATTTAGTATTTCCTAGTATTTGGTGCACATGTCCGCCGTGCAACAATGTATTATTCTATACAGGAGTCCATTGTTAAATATTTTCAAGATTTACAATAATTAGGAATGGAATATGGCAGAATATATATTTCTTTGTGTCTACATGCCTAACAGCCGGGTAGTAGTTTCCAAATACTAGATGCCCGGCAGACTGGCATTTATAGTTAAAGCCACATTTAAAAAATAAACTGATCCCAATCATTATAACCCCAGCGCTAACATCTAACCCCTGAAGGTTGAGGAGAGTTAAAATTAGTCTGGAAAAAAACAAACTTTAAAAGTGTTCTAAAGAAAAATGTTTTCAGCCACATGCTTTAGTTGTTGAGCTAACTAACCACCTTGCTGAAATTCATTGCAAAATAACCTTTTTACATCAAAAACATTGCAGTTCGCCGCACTCTATACTTGACTCTCGTTCGTACGCAGCTATGCTATGGTTCACAAATCTGGGCACCACAAACCATCAATCTAATCCAACGCACAGAAAGACTTCAACGACGCGTGACTAAGTACGTCTTGGATCTACCCTTCCGTTGTGAAACTACATACAACCAGAGACTTTCACGTTTAGCCGGCTTATTCCATTGAGCTACTGGCTTGAATTTCTGGATATGGTTGTGTTTAACAAACTAATTCATGGACTCATGAGAATTGACGAACATTTCCTGCCTCAACCAAAAAGTGTCAACAGCCAAAGGGAAACAAGATCATCCGATCCTGACCATTTGTCATTCACGACAACACGATGCAAGACAACCACATTCCAAACGTCCTATTTAAATAGATGTACCAGAATGTGGAATGTACTGAAAGAACTTGACAGGAAATAACACCAGCCTTAGTCAGTTAAAAAATGGACTTTTTATGTACTATAAAGTAGCATTACAAACGGTCTACGACGTGGATGATCCAAGAACATGGAAAACAATATGTTTGTCCTGTAACAAGTCACGTAATCTGTCCTGTGAAGTATCGTGTTGTTATTAGTTTAATGTGTTTGTGATGTCGTATCTTATATGTAAGGGCCGCTGTAATTGGCGTAAGCTGTAGCGTGTTCCCTGCCATTGTCCATATATGTGTCTTCGTGTTTTAATGTTTATTGGCAAAGTTAAATAAATAAATAAATATTGCTAAAATGATATATGAGCTATTTTTATTATGAATACTAATGACTGCCGGGCATCTAGACACAGTGTATGTATTTTTCAGGTAGTTGCATCCCTAGGCGTAAAAAAATACCTGTGGTTCCGGTTCCCGACCGACCCTATTTTTTTCTGCCGACGCTATTATTTTTTCAACGCGATTGACCGTGCGACCCTACTTTCTTCAGGTGGTTGCGGGCTGCTCATACAGCGTGCCAAAATGGAGTCTGTTGACAACTAATTATTGAGCAAATTGCCTAAGTTCGTCCATAGGAAATACGCATCTTTAGTTAATATTGATGTCAGGACTCTACTGCAAATCGCTCAGCAAAAAACCGCCAAAACCGTGAAAAAAATATTCAAACAAATTTATTTCCGACCTACCGACCCAAATTTTTTCACGATATGAAACCGGAACCACAGGTTTTTTTACGCCCTGCCAATGAAAACTTGTATATACGCGATTTTATTTATATTCCATTTTCCGTATGATTTTGGGCACCTACACTTGATATAACGAATTATACTGTAGATGCATTTTGTGGATGGAAATCTGCCCATACACCTTACATTGGCATCACCTTAGTATACATACATGAACTTGCGGTTAGAGCTGGCCAGCTGGCCTCAGCAGTTCAGTTACCCTCTAGTTAGAGGGCTGCACCGGAATCACAGGCTGACAGGCTCGATTCCTGCCAGAAGGCCTATATATAGTTGCATTTTTCGTAACAGCTCCTGGTTAGGTTTAATCAATGAAATCACGAAATTTCCATCTACAAATACTATCGACGATTAGTTATATTGAGTATAGGGTGCCCCAAATCCTGATATTATGGGATGCACGCAGGCTACTCAATTACCCAATTTTATTAAATTGTCTATATTTTTCTCCTGAGTCGCGTTACAAGAAATTGAAATCCAACATATTTCTTTAAATTTAAAATGTAATTTATAAATTTATTATTGTATGATATCTGTGATATTGGCAATAAAAATACCGATATTTAATTGAATTTATTGCCGGTGCAGTATACCGATATCCGATACACTGATACGGATATCGATGTTCATTACTAATAACAATACTTTTTTTACCTTTCGAAAACGTATATTTAATATTGTCTAGTTCATCCCTTGAGGTCCAAGTTAACTTCCAATAAATAAATATTAATAGTATCCATTAAATATTATATTGTTTTGTGTCCTAGGTAATGGTTATAAACGTTCCAATTTGTCATTTGTGTTTTCTCTGCGAAGTAAAGAAAATCTTGCTCCATTCATTGCAAACGTGAAACCTGCAGGCTACGAACAATATGCTATTTATTGTGACCCTAATCATGGTCCGTCCTTTGGGGGTGGTCCCGATGTGAATATCAGTAATAACGCTAATGGTAATCAAGAATCTTACAGCTGTTTTGGTAATTCATATCAACCACCTCCTGGCACGGCACAAGCTGATTCTCTTTTAGCTGGTAGTCGTACTTTCACACCAACTGAAATAGAGGTATTTATTTGAACTGCAGTTATTGTCCTTCTATCCAGAATGATATGGCACGCATGTATATGGTCTCTTGAGAAGGATGAGATCCTCAAGTGTCTATGTTGTATCCTCTAGTGGATATTTTTTTTTGTCGGCGGTTCTGAGGTTTATTGTAAATATTCCCAATAGGTGATTCGAGCTTTTAGTTTATGCGTGCTGGGGGATGGGAAGTAAGGTATCATTTAAAATAAAAATGGCGGCCGTGCAAACCCGGAGTGATAGCTTATACTTGTAAACATTGACAGTTTCTGCAATTTTTATTGAAAATTTTCAGCACAATCAGCAATATGATACCTTACTTCCCGTCACCCCTTGCGCGCATAAATCAAAAGCTGGAATTCCCTAATACGTTTCTAAATTTTGAATATTAAGCAAATGTAGTTTCGCATTTCGCTTACTTAATTATACAAGTTACTATATGTTGAGTACTTGGGTAGTTTAGCTCAGTACTACGGTGCTTTAGCAAGTACTTTTGTAGTTGGCTTTCCAAGTTCCCCGTCCAATATTACGTATTTATAGAAACATAATTGGGAATATTCCAGTGAAATGAATATAACTGGAATATAACTGAAATGAATATAGCCGAATCTGACCAGCAGACTCGTGTGCTCGGTGGTCAAGACCCACGTGTTTATGCTTCGCGACTTTCTTGCGAGACCGATTCAGGGAGCGAGCATACCGTTTTAATGAGAGAAAAAAAATAAAAGTAATATCTACTAGGAGGTTTTAACTGAATAAATGGATTACTATAGAAAGTTTTCAGCCCTGTTAAAAACCTTTTTGTAAATTTTAAGCCGGTTTTCAAGAATACGTTGACGGATTGACCGTCGCATACCTCCAAACGTTAGAAGTTTGGCTTTAAATTTCCGGTTGTAGGTATAGTGTTCCAGTTATATTCATTTCACTGGAATATTCACACCATACGTGGGAACCGTGCCTTGAGAAGTGGTCTGAAATCGATAATAATCATCCACGATATTAAACAGACCAGCCATCCCGGCAACCCATGCTACAATCAACGACAAGATTCATTTGGAAACACAATTCCGCACATGTTGCTTCTAATAATGATATGCACGTGTTATTCAATGACAAATATGATTCACTATTAGTTTGGAGAATGTACGGGTATTTATGAAACGAAACTCCATTGGGCGCCTGCAGTATATTTATAAGCAACCATGCATGTCTAAATCATTTTGGCGATAATGAAGCTAAACGTAGCTCGTCTTGCCAGGTCTGTTTAGATGCCATTTGCTTTACAAAGGCCTTGCTCTGTCTGTTTACAAAATGTTTTACAAAGCCTGGCTAGCCCGACAGCCGTGAAAGTAATTTGTGTTTATTTCCAATTGTTACATCCTGCGGTGGAAATTTGTTCAGTTGCAGGATAAAGTAACCCACCTTTTCAGTCACATGAACAAAGACCCCCTGGACAGTTAGCATAAAAGGAGGTGCACAGCTTAGTTCAAGTCAGTCCGCCTGTCAGTGCGAAATTGTCCACAAGAACATCGATCAAGATCAAGAAAAATTGTCCACAAGAACCTCGTCAATAGAATAAGAAGGTTGGGCAACTTCATGCATACATAACAGACCTCATTATCAATGTCGTTTTTCGGGGTTCATGCAAAAATTGGTCGGTTTATCGGTTTGTCGGTTTATCGTCGCGTGTGTATCGTTGTGTGTGTTTTTTTTTGCCCACCAAGAAACCAATACCATTGTATTGGTTTAATTGCCTAGCCGTGATATTACAGAATGGTTAAACGACAACTTAGCTATTGGTTGTTCTACGTGACGATGAAACGACCAATCACCATTGTGGTTACTTGACGATGAACCGACCATTTCTTGCTTAAACCAAGACAAAACATAGATAATGAGGTCTATTATGTCTGCATCAAGTTTTTACCTATTGCCTGTGAGCGGGAACTCAAACTAGACAAGGGCTGCTGCGGGATTTTCATGACATTTCTGGGATCTTCGGGAGATAATTCGCTAACGAAAATAATCTATTTTAACAATTTTATAAATACAAGTCATAATTCAGACAGGTTCAATTGAGAGAACAGTTTTTCACTGATTGTGACTCCTGTATAAATAAAAATTCTATTCTATTTTATTCTATAAGTTATAATAAAATAATTTTGTCTTCGAAATATAATAGAAAATATCTACTTTCCCCCACCTCACTACGTCGTTGTGATTCGTAAAATGTAAAGCACATCATCCAGCAAGCTTTAACTTCGTCGTCTTCCTGCGGCCATATTTTATCAGACATGTTTGCAAAAAATACGAGGTTCAAACAAGACCTGAATCATTATCTTTTGATTCACTACAGTTCCGTCAGAAAAATTATTTGAACATGCTTTATATCGTCAACGTTAACCCATTTTCTACTACAAAATTAACACTAAAAAAACATTATTTAACATGCAATATACTCAATGCGTGGCCATGAGCATGAATCTACAAATGCTTCATTGATAAACCAAACAAGAGACATTTATTAACAATTTGTTTTCTATTTAGCACTTAGTTATTAATTGTAGTAAGTTATGTCCAACGTTTTCAATGTGCGTGGTAGATATATTGTGAAATAACTGGCTTATCACAGAATATGCTAAACCTCAAAGCATTTGTCCTCCCAGCTGAATTCATGATGGGGTTAACAGATTCCGCTAAATGGCTGAAGTGTTTCCCAAGTCTTGATGTTTTCTATTGTTTATCTGGAAAACATACAGATCGTTGGGATGACATAACACCTACATTTTGCTGATTTCCAGCGCATGAATGGTTTGACAGCGTTGCCCAGAGACCAATGCTATTAACATGGTTATTTTTGATAAACGGGCCAATTTTTGCATGAACCCCGATTATATTTGTCTGCATCAAGTTTCCTAACCTTATTCTATGTTCTTGTAGACAATTTTGCGCGTGACAATTCGTCATTTGGTAATACGTCATTGCTTTCAAAGTGCTTTCAACACGTTTTCCACAACTTTAATTGCTTTTAACAACTTTGAACATTGAACAAATGATGCTCTTGATTGTCTAATCCATAAATTTCGATTCAAAAAAGCCGCAATAAAATGCAAACGTTCGTATTTTCCAGGACGCCATTTTGCTAGCAAGTGTCATGGCGTGAGCATGACGTGTACATCTAGGGAAATTTGAGGACACGAATTCCTATTAAATTACACATCTGGTATATACTTCATCTGTGCAAAGGTGGAAGATAACATAACCTGCTCGCGGAGATATACATGGTGCTTTTGAGGTATAATAACGGAAATACAAAATGACGTCATACGTTCAAAAGCTATGCTGTACAGTTTGACATTTCATGCATCGGTTTATTTACACAAAACTTTTAGCAGTATAAGCACCAGTGACGGTTTACAGACCAAAAAAGGGGGTTTTACATGATTGGTGATCCTGTGTTGGCGACCAGTTTAGATATAAGAGCCTGTTATAACTGGCTTAATTAAACTAAGCAAAATCCTGATAAGCTGAGCAAGTTTAAATAACAATTACGCAGGGTGTATCATAAAAAGGAGACTTTAGACATTAATCTATTGTTGTTAAGGACAATATACTGTATTTTGCTCCTGGTAATTAAAATTTCAATACAATTGTGTTTTCGCACTCTTGACTCTTGTGTTCAGCGTAGTGCTGATTTCAATCAAATTGTAACAATAGGGTTAATTTCTATAGGTCTCCTTTTTTGTAAACACTGTATAATCTCATTTGTACCAAACTTTATCACACTTAGATTTCTTTAGAAATCCATGTCGCCCCTCACAGGCAAAATATGTTGATAATTGACAAACCCAGCATAGAACAAATTTTTATATGGCCATTGATGATCTTTGTAACTTTAGTTTATGTTCAAAGCATTGTGATTGCTGTAGTCAACCTATACCTGGTGATCTGGACAATAATACAACAGCTGGCGCGGCAACTGTTTCGCTTACACAACGTTATCATCGATCATGGTAAGTTCCGACTGATATAAATAGCTGCATGCGGCCGGATGTATAAAGCTTTTAACTGCGTTTTAATCCCTATTTTGTAGTCTAACAGTAGTTAACGCTAAAAATCGCGGGAATAACTGAGTATTTTAATTAAATACAATACAACATAGTAACTTGGAAAACGGTAAACGGTCGACGTTTAGTTGTCATCACGAGGAATGATGAAATTACTACATATATATCATAGGTAAATACTGTCGCTGGTCGCTTCTTTCTGACGTTTATAACCACATCTCATCATGTGAACAATGGAACTAACACCAGACCAAGACTCTAATATAACATGTATATTATCAGCTGATTTTCTTTTTAATAACTGTAAAATAACCAACAGAGCCGACCGCTGGTCTTTATTACTGTTCATGCAAAGAATCGCTTGCGATACGCAGACTGAAACCTATAACCTCATTCACGAAATCCTAAGCTTCTACAAAGAACTATAATAATATTTTACTAATAACCTTATAAAGTACGTATTTCTCATATTTCTTCACTCGTATATATATACCTATATGATATGTAATAATTTCATCATTCCTGATGATGTTTAATTTCTATTCGAAATGTCGAATAAACACATTTCAAAATGATTACCATCAAAATACGCCATTTTGATTGTTTAACTTTCGAACCAACTTTGGTATATTAATTAACTATACCTTTTTGAAACACCCGGCCATGGCATATAAGTTCGTAAGTAGCTATAAAGTGAACTTTATTTAGTTAGCCACGGTAGACTCATCAGGATTTTACACGCTTATGATAAAGTTAATAGAATAAACAAAGGATAGTTGCATATTACAAATGGTACATATACATACTTATACATATACATATTTTCAACGAATGCCGTGCAATTAATAACATTGGATAAAATATTTAAAATTATCGAATGAGATTGCTGCAGTCAAACTTGAATTTATGTAAATTACTAGCCTGTCGTAACTACGCATGAAGGGAGATCCACAGTACTGCACCACTATAACCAAAACAGTCTATTTTTCAAATACTTCGTCGTTTTCTGTTGTTACGTAATTGTTTATAATAGTGTCTACTAAGTTGTAACAGTGGATATATCAATCTAGCTCGAACTGGCTGAAAAGGGTTTACTAGAATTTCACTTGATTGATATATAATTATGTTCATTATTGCTCAAGATTTTCGTATGGTCTGATTTTTGTAACTTTAGTTTATGTACAAAGCTTTTTGATTGCTGTAGTGGTAATCTGCATGGGGCTGGTTGTTCGAAAGCCGATCAGCTTAACCCTAGGTTAACCTAAAATTCAAGGCAAACTTCCTGACAGCTTGTTTTTAAATATGGAAATGTTTCTTCAGAAATCTTGTTTGGATCAATGGGAGTCTATACTTCTCTAAAGGTTGGAATTAAACAGAGGTGCCGAAATACACAAACTAACATGCTCAACTGGTTAAATTTTAACCGAGGGTTCGCGTTAACCCATGCACCTTTGAACAACCGGTGTCCCAGCAGATTTGGACCCCTCAAGACCGGGGAGTCCATATCCGCTAGCGAATATGGACCTTTGGGGGTCTTTATTCGCTAGCGGATTTGGACTCCCCTCGCGAATTTGGACCCCTCGCGTATTTTGTCGATTGGAACGTATCGTATTTTGAATATTGTACTGAAAGCGTTTTAAATCTTCATAAATCTCATCTGATTTATTTTTAAACCGTACAAAGATTTTTAGATCATCAAATCTTAGATTTTTAGAGTGAGGTCAAGGTTTATGATAATTTTTCTGCTACGTGAGTTTATCTCTATGATCTTGGAATGTGCGAGAACTGAGAAGCGCATGAAGCCTTCACAAGTATTTTACTCGTTGGAATTGCTATCTGCTCTGACTCTTAACTGCTCAAATATAAACGGAAATGAAAATATGTTTCAAATTATTTTTGCCTTAACATACCCATAACAAAGTGATGCATTCCATTCAACCCTAAACTTTATAAAATTAGCATCTCAATACTTGTTTTTGTTATTAAGCAAATTCCAAGATAGTTGAGTCATACCATTAGTTATCATAATTTAAATTGAACTGACGCCTAAATTTCCATGCACATTCAACTGCAAATCGTTTCAAAACTTCTTCTTTTTGTGAATTTTAAGGAGTCCAATTCCGCGGAAGGGGGTACATATCAGCTAGCGGATATATGTACCGTCGGGGTCCGAATCCGCTACCTGATATGGATCGGGGGGTCCATATCCGCGGTGAGTCCAAATCCGCTGTGACACCGGCGCCAGGACAAGATTGCTGCCATTCTCTGGGCTTCCGTGGTTTTAAGATGTTACATAACGTTTTACTGACCTGGTAAACTCCATTATTTTGTAGATAAAATACGCGATTTTGATTGCTTAACTTTCGAATTTAATCTAGGTATACTTGCACTATCTTTTTATACAACTATTTAGTATATCCATAGTGTTTCCCTAAGTTCTTCGTTTTCACTCTAAATTCGAAGTGTTCAGCGAACACCAAATAGGTGTAAATGTACACTCTGAAGTGTAAATTTACACTGATGTAAAGTTGCTTGATGTAAAGCCGTATCTTAGTCGTATGACACTAAATTGGTGTAAATTTGCAACTTAACACTATTTAAGTGTATTAAAACACTGCTTTCATTGGTGTAAAGATGATTATGACAATTTTGTCCTCAAATGGAACTTCAGCCTGCACTAAAATTGTCGACACGGATATCAGTTAATGTCAACCAGCTTTTTATGAAATCTTATATTTTAAAAATATCGACAAATGGTCCACCATATGTGTGGAAAATATCATGGCATATATTTACAACCTCTTAATATATACATATAACAGAATACTGGCGTGATATAGTATATACATGTATATATACATCCTAATTTTCACAATCAGCTAAATCGTATTATAATTGTTACATAATTGTTTATAATTGTTTGTTACACAATTGTTTATAATAATGTCTAGTAATTTCTAGCACTCAACATATCACAAATTTCTAACTAAACCTGGCCGGTGAATTGTGGTGAGGTGAATATCTATATAATTTTAATATATTGATATAATTCTGCCAGTTATTACTCAAGATTATCGTATTGGAGATTGAAACGTGATAGTATATAAGTTGTTGTAAATAAATAAGTGATTATCGTAGATTAAAACTTCCACGGCCAAGTTTATCTCCTTGCACATGTGTTCTGTGAACAATTTGCTTGACAGAACCTCCTTTTGAAGTCAGTTTGAATGGAGAAACGTTTTTGTCACCTTGGAAATATGAACTTTCACTTTTTCTATAGTTAACACCACTGCCAGGAATTAGACCATTTAGTTTATCTATTTTTAATTAAAGTGGCTCCCTACTGTTTGTGGCAACAGGAAAATACACGAACGGAGAGTTTTGAACATTTGTCACTTGCTGAAAAGTAAATAGCTTATGATCACGAGTTATAAAAATACTATCCATGCAAAGAGTATGAAATTTTTACCAGAATTTATTATTAAGGTACTCAATATAGTCGATTTCAATATGGCCGATTTTGTTGCTTTAAACTAATTTAATTCGAAATTGTTACAAGTTTTGGAATAATGAAATGCACGCTGTCAACCTTGGTTCATCAATGTTAATTCTATAGTTTGTCACACGCGTTTGCGGCCAGGCTCCAGGGAATCTGTAGGCCTACCTATAATCTAAAATTTGCTAGTTGAGGTCATTTCTATAAAAAGATAAAATCAACATTGTAAGCAGTATAAATTAGATAATGTCGGAATATCACAAGACCTCACACGTATAAAAAAACTTCACATCTCATATGTACACACTTATAAAAATATTGGCCAGTATATATATACAATATTTTGAAATTAATTTTAACAGTCTCCTAGCTGGCAATTAACGTAGTAGGTAAAATATAAAATTACAAATCAACTGCATGGCATGGTTTGCAGTTGCAGAATACGGTAGTAATGTAAACTTGATTGTGAAATTATTTTAGTGACATTGATAGATGTTGATAGTTGCCACTGAGCCACTTGCCTTACAACGATGCTGTTATTCATGACAGTAAAAGTCTTCACTTTGCAATCGATCGACATGCGACTGAAGGAGCGAACGATTTTATTTTGAAGACCGGCGAAATGGCGAAATGTTAACAACTTTTTGCGTCCATCATAACTTTTGTCCACAGAAGTAACAACGATTAAGACAGCTGTCAACTACATGTAGATGTAATTTCATGACGTTACGTGTATTAATGGTAAAGA
>CACRXK020005765.1:0-24441 GCA_902702795.2 Paramuricea clavata
GCTCAAAAATAGTGACTAGCCCCCCTATTTTCCCCAGCCCCCCCCCCTCCTCATTTTACTTTATGACCGGTCCCTTAGTCTTTTTTGGATCTCTTATGCTTCCACTTCTTGACAGGCGCGAAATATCAATAATCAAAAGTTTGTTTTTGTAAAGTGGAAACACGTCATGAATTATGAATTCTTATCATTTGGGCGCCATATTTCATACAGACGTCGTTAACAGTGAACTGTGTCTCTGAATATTCTCGTTTTTATGATTAAAAAATCTCTAAGAACCGAAGTATTATCAAGATCCAACAAAGAAAGATTCGAGGGAACAATTGGGTGATATTTTTAATCGAAATTTGACCGCTCGGTGACTGTACAACGGAAAAATCAAAAGCTGCAACCATGTTTATTAAATGTGAATTTTGTAACAAGATATTTTCAAAGAAAAGGTATTTGGTGAGACATAAAACAACACACACTGGAGACAGGCCTTATGAATGTGATGTTTGTAACAAAAGATTTTTGCGATCCGGTGACTTGTCTAGACATAGAAGAACACATAGTGGAGACAAACCTTATGAATGCGATGTTTGCAACAAACGATTTTCCCAATCGAGCAACTTGGCTAGACATCAAAGAACACACACTGGAGATAAACCTTATGAATGCGATATTTGCAAGAGAAAATTTTCAGAATCATCCAAGTTAACACGACATAGAACAGCACTGCACAAGAGTGACCAGAATTTCGAATGTGCTATATGCAAGAAAATATTTACACAACCACAAAATCTCAAACGCCACATGAGAACACACTTAACTGTTACTGTGCAACACTTGTGGCAGAGAAATTATTCAATTGCAAGGACATGTAAATGAAATTATGAGTGGTGAACATTTTGCATGTGATAATTGCTACAAACAATTATGTGATCTTCAAAGTTTAACACAAGACTTATTTAACCCATTGAGTGGCAGCACTCTCCACTTGACGAGTAAAATTGTCTGGCATTAGACAGAGTAAGTACTAAAGTAGGGTGCATTGCCACTTAAAGGGTTAATATTAATCTGTATTGATGTTTATTTAAACTTTGAAGCTCACATAATGATCATGGTACGTCCTACTAATGTGATGTCTGTAAGGAATTAGAAGCATTTGTTGTATCTGTGATGCCGAGTTTGAAATTGCCACTGCACTTGGAAATCACATGAGTATGCATGAGAATGTGCTGCTCCACTAAGGGCTGTTTATATGGAGGCAAGCTAGCCTTGGTACCCAAGCTGGCCCGGTTTAGGTGAGATCCGCCTGCATTATTATTTCCCACTAAATTTAATTTTCTGTATATTTGGGAACCAAGCTGGGCTGCCATAGTGAGATTCTGCCTTTACTGACCCGAGATCTCTGGTGACCGGACTGGGGAATTTTCCATATAAACACAATTACCCGGGCTGGCTTAAGCTTGCTGAGTGTTATTAATCACTCTGTTCCCCTGCATATCTTGTTGTACATAAGATTGTCTCGACAAGATCTCTGCAAACGATTTTGTGGATTATTACCATGAAAGTTGCTAGCGAAAGTGCAAATTTCAGGTTTGAGAGAATATATTTATATTACAGTGTACCATTTATAGTGGTGAGACCAGTGCATAGATATCTTATATACACTAGATAGTGCATCTAATTATTCTGCAATTCAAAAATTGAAGCTGTGATTCCAAATACATTTTCAAACTATTCAAATAATGAAAGTTATTGTTGTTTTATAAGCGTTTATTAGCGAGTGGGAAACTCCAACATGGCCGCCATCTATACAAATGGGGGTAACCGCTGGGATATTCTTGGCTTCAATTTTACTAAAAAAGATGCGCTATCTAGTTTATATAAGATATCTATATTGACCAGTGGCAGTCTCATGTAGACACAGGGTAAAATCAGTCTCTACAAAGCGAGCTAGCTTGGATACCCAGGCTGGTTCGCCTCCATATAAACAGCCCTAAGCATGCAAGATAGATTGAAAATATTTTTGGTGATACAGTACGTTCAGTGGCGTAGCCAGCCCGACAAGTTGGTCATGCTATGCAATTGTCAAATCATTGTTCGTTTCTTTAGAAATCGATTGTTTTCACGGTCTATGAACATGGGAATATTTGCATAGCATGACCAAATTGTCAGGCTGGCTATGCCACTGAGTACGTTGTTTTGAAATGTCTCTTGAAATTGATATGGGTTGTGTGAAATTGATTGATTTGTTTTGAGATATTTTGAAATTTCTTTTGATACAGTAATGTACTAATGCAGTGGAACTGTTCAATATGGAAAAAGATATTGATATTTTGGTGATGATTGCTTTGTGGTTCAGTGATGCAATTATAAACTAAGATCATTCTGTAAGTATTTTTTGTTTTGGGTTAGACGCTTGTTATTGTGGATATTTCTTAGTGTCATAAAATGTGTTTAGAACATTTTTTACATCTTAGAAGGGTTTGGTAGATGGAAATTTCGAGTGTGAATTTTATACATCTTATTACGACCTAACAGGAGCAGTTGCAAAAAGTGCAACTGTAGACCCCTCTGGCAGGAATTAAATCTGGGGACCTGCGATTCCTGTACAGCAGTCTAATAAATATATAAAATCCACGCTCGAAATTTCCATCTACAAAACCCTTCTACAATTAGTTATATGAAGTGTAGACGCTCGAAATCCTGATATATTTATTACATTTTACTTCATTTTGTCATTGCCAATATTATACTGTATATATTTTGGAATTGGCTATATCGACAACAATTAGCAACTTAAGCCCTGTTTACACTACGCTCGATTTTAGGTAGTCCAAGAACCAAAAAAGTTGTACGGGTACCAATTTTATCCGTGCCGTACCAAAAATTGAGCGTAGTGTAAACGGGGCTTTAGTCTAGTGTGTCACCATAATTCTATTAAGCCGCTCTAAAACAAGCTCCGCTCTTCCTGATGAATAGAAAATATGTGTGCTTGTTCTGACTTAGTTATCCTAGTCTCCATTATTTGTTTGCTCCCATGAGAGGGGGTGTGGGGTGTGAGACTAGCCCTTCCACCCTGGCAATTGGGTCCCCATTCGAAACATTCTGACCAGTGCAAGCATGTACATTATATTTTCATTTCTTGTAAATGGAAATTTTATATCTTCCTACGTTTTAAATGTTCTGGTTGAGTTGGTATGTATTTACCCAGCTGGTAGTGGTTTCTGAGCTGAGGAGAAACCACTGCGAGCAAACGAACGACTTTCTATCGAGCATGCGCGAAGATCACGTGATGGGAAGTCGCTAATTTGACTTCATTTCCTGTCGTTTGTTATCTGTAAAGAAGCGTGGGATAGTACTGTTTTATTTCAGAGGTTTTATTTGTTGTCTGTCAGTTTTAATCGAACGACTTTTTAATTCTACACGCAGTTCACAATTTATGAATTTGTTTTAATCTCGTTATTGCCAGTACTAAAATATTTTGAAATCGGTGTCTCGCCCTACGGCTACAATTCAAATTGTGCTTTTGAATTTCTGTTATATATCTTTTTAAAATTTTGTATTTATTTTTTTAATTCGGTCTACGAACTTTATTTGTGTTGCTTAAACGTTGGAGATTGTGTTAAAGTTTTCGTTAAATTCCAGTTCCTAAAGTTTCCAAGTAATATAATAACGTTTCCAATTACTGTTGATTTTGACAGTTATTGCAATTTTTGATCCTCAACCACTACAAATTTCAACCGATCAAAGGACAAAGATCGTCGCGACGGCGCTACTGATTTCTGTAATAGGTTGATTTTAGTTGCAGTGTATAGTTATTCTGTCGAACGCTAGGCGGTTTTCAAGTCATCTTAATGTATAATTTCTCACATTTTATTCAATATTTTGTAAAAGCCGTTATAATATTTTGTAGTATATTTATAGCGTGTTACTATATTTAGAGCGTGATGTTGTTTTTCAAGTGTACAACTGATTCGCATTTTACCAGCAGTGGCAAGCATTTATTTTTTTATTATTTTTTTTTTATTAGTTTTACAATAAGAAATTGAAGGCACAGACAACAGGACTAATATTAATAAAGTCCCAAATTAAGTCCTGCCATTTACCCATGCGCGCAACACAAAAACTTGTCAAACTTCTTTTACCGTTTGAGAATTTAATGTATTTGTCCGTGAATCTGGACGGCGGCTACATGAAACGATCGTTCGTTTGCTCGCAGTGGTTTCTCCTCAGCTCAGAAACCACTGCCAGCAGGGTAGTATGTGTTAAATGGTCATTTAAAATCACCAAAACGCATTCAAATAGCAAAATGGATTTATCGACTGTAGAATTTAAAAATTTAGGAGCCCCCGGACCCCCTAAACTTTCATAGTACTATATTATGCATGGATAGCGTTGGAGTGCGAATACATTTTCACAGCGAAGGGGTAAAATTGACTAGAAATCCTAGCTATGTCACTGGCTCGCATATAAGTGTCAATATGTTTGAAGTTGACCAGCGTTTGTACCACTATATATTGGTGGTTTTCATTAAGTTTGACAGTGCAGCACATGGTGGTCAACTCTAAAAGGAAAGACAGAGTGACTAAGGCGTGATTCGATTATTAATAATATTACGTAAAAATATTACTCAACTGTGATTGGTTGGTTTCAGTGTAGTTAATCCCAAACATTTCCTGATGATGGCTGAAACCTAGTCGAAACGTTGACTAAAATGTTAACGAGAGTCTCTATTGTTTTGTTCTTTTATAATCCCAAACGTACAGCAGTGCAATTTTGTTTAATCACAGCGAAATTTTCTGTAATTACAGTGCAAAAATCTGTAACAAACTGATCTGATTGATGGAAAAACAATCTGATGTTAAAATCAACCAATCGGTTTAAAGCAGTTTAGTTTAAAGAAAGAACGGTCACAGATTGCTTCAAAACGAAACAAACACGCCGCCGCGCCACATAAAGACTTCGGTTGGAAATAAGGCTTTTTTCTTTTTTTTAAATGCCTTTACCTTAAACAAGACTAACACATAGTTGAGCGGAATTTTCAAGCTGTTGGCGTTGTATAATGCGATATAACAAAGCCAGGAAGACTTTACCAGTGCTAGTGGAATGTTCGCTATAAATGTATGTTAAAACTACAATTGTCTCGAACATTTTTTATGTAAATTATTAATAAGTAATAGCATGGTTTCTCGTGAAATTTGGACAAACATGCACTCGTGAGTTTTTCAAAGACCTCAAATACTGTAGCACTCGTCCTTCGGACTCGTGCTATTTTGAGGTCTTTGAAAAACTCACTCGTGCAGGTTATATCCAAATTGCACTCGAAACCATGCTATCATACCTATACTAATTTGATTGGACACTTTGAATTTGAGGTATAATATGAATTGAAACTCACCATACCTGCTGACCACTTTTAATTAGGTAAGGTCATTGTGATTTTAATTAACCACGAAAATCGCAGATTGTTTCAATGATATATTTATTTATTGT
The DNA here is from genome assembly GCA_902702795.2 of Paramuricea clavata. NCBI lineage: Eukaryota > Metazoa > Cnidaria > Anthozoa > Malacalcyonacea > Plexauridae > Paramuricea > Paramuricea clavata. Next base: position 5,482 of record CACRXK020005765.1, read on the forward strand.
CTATCGAATCTACTGTGCTGTATGTTTACATGGGTTAATATATTTCCAGCCCAATTTAAAATTTCGAAAAGCTATAACAAATTGGAACCAAATGACTCGAATTCGATTACGGCGGTTACGCTTGCTTATTTTATGATTATTTTATCATACATTAGAAAAAATTATGCTATAAATTATACAATATTAGATCATGCTGAAATTTGCCATCCTCTTCTTCGATCATTACCAATCATTAAACGTACGCCTGCTACTGCGTTATGACTACTAGAAACTTTATAGGCAGAATGAATCAGATGTTAATAGTTCAATGATTTAAAAAGTGTGTTGAAATGTTCCATGTTTACCATCGCTGATCCGTAATGTAGACGTATATTAATTGGTATTGGATTGTGTAAAAAATGAAGCAAGTTGTTAGATTATTATACTGTAGATTATAATTATTACAAATGTCAAAAGAGTGGGGGTACGTATTCTCCCTTGCTTAAATGGCGCCATGTCCGTAAAACCTACTGTATTACGCGACACGTAAAGTAATTAAACGTGGCACGTTTGATATGTTGTGTCTTGATAATTTGCTAGAAATTTTATCGTGATTTGTCCATTTAATAATTGTTGTCCGTGGCTTCGTTATATTCATCATAAATAGCCACTTGGTCCCGTGTGTGACCACTGGTCCAACATATATTTTAAACATTAACGCATAAGAAGTCTTGCTCAGTAACAAGGTTACTGTCCGTATTAGATATTAAACGAGTAGGCAACGATGAAACTTCGCTTGAAAGACCTGCTTTATTTGTTGCTTCTACTGTTGCAAAGATTGTTTCTCCCAGAGACAGACCATATTTTTCGCCAAGATCAAACTTTGCATCTGAGACAATACCGACATATGTATAGGGAATGATATCGTATCCAAGTGGTCTTCGTCCAATAGCAACGCGATATCCGGCGATGCTTGACTCTTTGTCTTGAAATTCGGACCAGTAAACCCGCAATGTCGTATTCAAAAAGTGACAGCCAACATGCTGACGCTGAACATCATGATTTCGATTAGGACTTATGATCACAAAACCCTAAATTGAATAATATTATTTAATGTAATTTTATAAAATGGCAGCATTCGAGCCCTTGTAAAGAATTCGAATGTGAAGAAATTATTACAATCCTTGTATTATGGCTTCATTTTTATTAAAACAGTCATCAAACACCAGGCAATTACTGTAACATCGCTGAAAAGTAAAAAATGGCATGTTAATGTTAAAACAGTATTGTAAAATTATACTTTTGACACAAGAAAGAAAATATGAAGCGGGCAAAAGGAAATAAAACTCTGCCAAGAATATCCGCCTGTGCCGTTTGCAGCGTGCTTTCAAACATGTAAATCTAAACTCAGTTTTTCCTAGCCACATGCAGGGCGTCGAAGATGTGATTTTTAGATATTCGGTATATGTATCACTACGGTCACGTCTTACCTTTTCTGGTGGCACATTATCAATTCGTATTGGTGGCGAGAAAACATCCAAACTTCGCTCTCCCACGGTATTATAACACGCAACAGTAATTTTATAACTTTCACCATGTTGGAATATTAAATCATTGGCTTCTATTTGGTTTTCATTTGTCGTAGGTTGAACATGCAAAACTGTTTCTTCATTTACGGTTTTAATGCTAAATTCACAAATTCCCACACCACTTTCTTCATCTTTAAATCCACTAAATTCTGCGGTCAGACCGCAACGACCAATACAAGACATATACGTTTTATTTAATGATACTTTGCCTCCAACTGGTGCCGTCAAATCTACTGTAATTCCTTCTGATGTAGCCAGGTTAAACAAACCCGCTTTATTCCAGACTCGAAAAGTCATGAAATAAGTGTAGTCGTGCTTCAGTTTGCAATCAAGGCAGGTTACGTTCATTTGTTTGTCCAATGCAAGATGCATGTCTTGTACATTGCACCCTCCTCTAGTTGTACCAAAACAATATTCAGCAAAGTCGATATTGCTTTCCTCGTCGAATGTTTTCCAATTTCCACTTAGATTATCTTTAGGACCCATATATCCGGTTCCAGACCGTTGAAGTTTTATCTGAAAAATATTGGTAATACACTGAAAATCATCAATGGATATTTCCAAATACAAGTTTTAAAAAACCCCTTCATGCTTATAATTATCTTAATCCTGTAGTAAAACAAATCACACAATGTTATCAATTGGCGGCCTGATTATTTTTTAAATTAACCCAATGTATTGCAATATCAGTACCTAAAGTGATATATATGTAATAATATCTATAGATTGATAGTATTACCTCTTTTATTTCCGGTGGAGTCGTGTCAACTGTTATGCCAGTTGAAGAAACACGTGACGTCACGCCAGCTTTATTCACAATTTGCAAAGTAATGTAATAAGTTGAACCAGAGGTCATGGTAAGATTTTTAATATTTATTTCTCTTGCTAATCCAATTGAAAAGAATTCGCGTATGTCGTCCTCATTTGACCCAGATCCCACGGCTATTAAATACTCCATTATGCCACTTTCAAGATCGTATCCATCGGTCCAACGGACGTGAATCTCACTTGTGGATGATTGATATTGGTTTTCAAAGGGTTGGGAATTTTTGTCAAGTATTGTGCCCGGGATAGGAGGGGAGTCGTCGACGATAACACCATTAGAAGATTCTGAAGATCTAAATCCGTCAAAATTTTCACACGTTATGGTAGAAACGTACTGAAGGCCTGATATCATAACAAAATCATGGATTATGGAGCCAGTCGTATTAACGTCCACCCTTACTTTCATCGTTATAGACTCGGTCTTAATGGGGTTTTCTTCATTGATAGTTAAAGTGCATTTCTCAATTCCAGTCTCGGGGTCTGTGAACGCGGACCATGTCGCCGCTAAAGTAACGCTAGAATTGATATAGTCCAGGTCAATATTAACTCCATCAAGCACACTTCCAGTTACGGGAGGGGTGAAGTCAATTTTGACAGCATTTGAACTAACGATTGTTTTCAGACCTGCTGCATTTGTTACAATGACAATACCGTAGAATGAATTATCTTGGACTTCAGGAAGAAAACTCCGCACTGTGCCCTGAAAAGCCAGCCCTGCATTGAAGACAGTTGTCGAGCAAACATCGTAAATGTAACCCAAACAATATGCATAGTTGGCAATTCCTGTCTCGGAATCAGCAAAGCCTTCCCACGATATTCTATACTCAACATCATTGGTGTGCTGGTTTAAAATATGATGATCTACCTTCACAATACCAGCAGTCGGAGAAGTTGTATCGACGACAAAGCCGTTTGAAGTTTTGTTGCTGTTCCATCCGCTCAAAGTGGTTCCCCGCACAGTTATGTAGTATTCAACCCCCGTCTTTAATATGATATCGCTTTCTGACAATGATAATGCAACTTTTGTATCAAGTTCTACGTCTGTAAATTCTAGGGTGTCGTCAACTTGCCCAAACGTACCAACAGCCCACTCGTACTTTATTATAGGGTCTTTTGAATCAGCCTGGAATGCGCCCCATGAGGCGTGAAGATTTTCCCCATTTACGTCATATTTCATGTCATGTGGTCCCGGGCCATCTATGATGTATGACGGAATAGGCCATTGTTCAACCACAGACCAGCCATTGGAATACTGATCAATAGTGATCCCTGCATGGTTCCAACATTGGATGACGTTAAAATATGAAGAGTTTGTCGAAAGTGTAAGCGGGTCAGTAGCTCTTTCGGTATGGCGTATGTTGTAAGTTATTTCAGCTTTATGAAGCGTCTTCACATAGACGCTGATAGTTGTGTTTCCATCTTTCTTTACAATCATCCACTGGCAATTGCGTAAGCCACTTTGTACATCTCGTGCTCCGTGCCACGTGACAGTTGGTGTCCAATTACTGTACGTCTTTTCCACGTCAGGATAATCCGCCTTTTTACCATCATAAACGAATTGTATATCGGGAGGAGTGGAGTCAACTGTAACACCATCGGAGACAAATATCGTGAACAAACCTGCTCCGTTTGTTACACGAAATGTGGCAAAAGCTGTCATTCCATGATCTATTTTGCAATCCGTACAAACAAACGACATATTTTGACCGAGTGATGTGAAAGGTTTTATGAAGCAGTTAAATGGCGTGCTACCAACACAATACTCAATTTTGCTTATTCTACTTTCTAAGTCCTCGATACCTTGCAAGGTAGCAGAAACAGTGTTTCCTGACGACAGATAGTCGATATCTTCGTGTAATAAACCGTCTCTGACACATCCGTTATATCCAGTAGGCGGACTCTGGTCAAAAGTGATTTCCTCTAACGACAGCGAAGTCTCGAGGCCGGCCATGTTGTAAGCGTTGACGGTTACATAAAACGTCTGATTGTCTGTAATCTCTAAACTACGAAAACTGAAATGTTTACGTAAACCAGTTTTAGTAAACTTGAATATATCATCACCGGATTTCTGTCTTCCGATACCAATTTCATAAAATTCGACGGGACTTTCGTGATCTTCGAAGGCTGCCCAAGCAACTTCTAATAAATTTGAATCTGGCAAAAAATAGCGCTTTGGTAGGTCGTTTGCGTTTCCGGTGTAGGCAGGTGGTGTATTATCGATGATAAACGGTGTTGAAGTCGCAAATGATTCGAGGCCTGCGTAATTTATGGATTTCACAACAATCCTATAGTCATTTCTCGGAGACAGAAAACCTGTATCTATGAGTATTTCCAGTTCGGCATCAATAGATGTCCGAGAATAATTTGAAATCTCTCTGTTATTATGTACCACTGAAATGTCGTACTTTTCTATTCCGCTTTCCGGATCTTCGAATCCTGACCAACTGACGTGGATATTATTGTCTGACCTGAAATAATCCTTCCGGATTCCAGAAGGTGATTTTATACGGATATTCCCTGTACGAGGCGCGCTGTAATCAACAAGGAAAGGCCATGAACAGTTACCTGAAACGAGGTCAACTCGATTTCTTCCAATCACAGTGACAAAATAACGAATCCCCGGACGGATATTTAGTCCATTCCCGGAGGTATTAGCATTTGTGACTAAGCCGATATTTATCAATGGTTGAAGTTGGGTGCCGTATTTCGATGTCCCTATCGCCCACTTGTAGTACCATATTTCACTTTCCAGTTCTTCAAAGTTCTTCCATGTAACGTAAATATCTGACGCACTAGATGAATAATATGTTGCAGTTTGTTCAGAAAAACGCCATTCCAATGGAGATAACCTTGGTATAATTTCACTTGGAACTGGTGGTGTTGTATCAATAATGACGCCATTGGATGATATTTTTTTCAATACACCAGCTCTGTTATAGACTCTCAGGAATATAGTATAATTGTTGCCATGTTTTAGCTGTAGAGGTTTCTTCGATGTAACGTGAGTCTGAAGTCCAACATCAACAAATTCTTGAACAAGACCTTCTTCCCCCGAAATCCCCCATTCAAATCTTTTTACCCTGCTTTCCAAATCCCAAATTCGTTCCCAGTTTCCACTCAACTTATTTGTAGTCGCCTGATAGCGAATATCTGGTTCAAGTATCCCGTCATGTACGACGCCAGACGTTGGAGGTGTCGGATCGATGAGGACGCCATCTGAAGCCAAACACGACTTTAATCCTGCGTTATTTATGGCACATAGTATAATGTAATACACTTCATTGTTAAGACTCAGTGCAGTTACTGTAGAGTACGTATTGCGGCTAGCGTCTATGAATGACGTTACATCCGGTTGGCCTGCTCTGTTGCGACTGACAGCGACCTCAAAGTGTTGTATGCCAGATTCATGGTCTTGAATTCCGGTCCATGTAGCGGATAACTCCGCACTATCTGACTGGTGATCTATATCGTCTTCTCCCTGTCCGTCGAACACCATCGCATGCCTCAGATCAGGAGGGGAGACATCCACAATAAATCCATTTGAAGAGACTACGTCACTCTCAACAGCTGCAAAATTTTCTGCCTTTATTTTGACACAATATCGCTGACCGTTCACGAGGTGCAGACCTTGAATTCCAAATGAGGTTGCTGTTGGCGGTGTAACTGGCATGAACTGGTTGTTAGTCACATGGTAATTACCTTTCGTGCAGCTACCTATTGCAAAGAAATAAGCTCGAATTGTTCCATCATGTGTTTCAAAGCCTTCCCAAGTCGCGTGAACTTCGGATGTGTTTGTTAGGTAATCGATGTCAGTCAATGGGTCGTGACCGTCGGAGACCGTCCCAAGTCCAGATATTGCTCCGATAGGGATTATTATAGGTGATATGATAGGTGTGTGCAGATCAGCGTTGTTGATACCGCGAATGGTTAGTCGATATTCAGTGTTTTTGGTTAGTGAGAGAGGTCTAAAAAAGCATTGCAATAATAATCATTGTCTTAAATAAAGGTTGGTTTACAGTAAGACTATCAAAGTTTCTGTGATTACAGTATGAATTTTGCATAGGTAAATTTTTAGTTTTGAAGGATGTGTAAGAAATATTTGAGGGAACTGACTTAGTGTTGTTACTTTAAGTAACAATGTGATGTTTAAACTTCTGCCACCTATTATAAGAAAGTGGTTAATGAGAATTTTAACTTTGGGGAACCTGTATTAAGCTGTTTTTAAACATTGTAAAGTCTTCTTGTATAATATTTTTTAGTTGTACAAAATATTTCAAGATGCAAAGAAAGTCAGAATCCGCGTTTGATCACCCTATTTCTTAGGCCTTTAATTTAGCTTTTCTGCCAAGTTTTAACTCGATGCTGCACTGCGATTCGCAACGCAAAACGATGCTAAAGCATTTTGAGTCGTGATGTGGATCATGAAAGTTTCAGTTTTAACAATTTAATACGAAATTGCATGTAGCTTACCCTTTGGAAATAGTTACATGCAGTATTGCCTTTACGCTTACCGAAACACTGCTCTTGTCGCAAGATTAATTCCTGGCACGTCTTTCCATTCTGTTGGTTGTTCGTGATTTTTAAAAATACTCCATTGGTATTTCTTCATTCCACTGTGGGCGTCCACAAACTGAGGCCAAGAAGCTGTTATGGACTCATTAATCTGAATGTAAACAACTGACTCGTTGCCTTTTTGTGCCGTTTCGCCTTGAACGACTATTTTGCCAGTATAAACTGGATGAGTTGTGTCAATGTACACTCCATCTGATTGCATTTCTTTGCCATGTCCCACTCTGTCGATTGCTCGAACTGTCATGTAATAAGTATTACCGTCTACGAGACTTATCCCTGAGATTGAAACATTCGTTTGTAAGCCCGCGGAGGTCCATGATGTGACATTCACGTCATTTTGATCTGTTAGTATGTATTTGTAGTCTGCGAGTCCGCTACCATGAGTGCCGTCGTCAAATCCGTTCCAGTTGGCGTGGAATACTGTATTACCCGACTGATAGTCAATATCGTCAGACAAGCCATCATTAATAGCTCCATGTCTTGGAGCGTCGTGATCAATGAGCAAACAGTTTGAAAAAGCTTGAGCTTTTAGTCCAGCAGCGTTTTCGCCTTCGACGATGGCACAATATTCTTCTTCCGAGACAATAGGTAAGCCTGTAACTACAGACTGGTATATTATACCGACCGATGTTAATCCTGCTGATACAAAGCCACCATTCTTTCGCTTAACACCGATCTTGTAGTTCACAATAGGCGTATGAGGATCTGTGAACTTTTCCCAACTTATAGTGTAGCTGGAAGTCCAATCAGCATATTCCAGATCTGACGAAAGGTCCGAGCCGTCAGAGACTGATGCAGGTAATGGTTCTGATGTATCCACAGTTACACCATTGCTGGCGATTTCTGTATATAATCCTGCTTTCGTGTATGCTCGTACTTTTGTTGTGAGTTCGCTGCCGTCTGGGATTGTTGCAATTGTTTTGCTGAACGAGACGTTCAAGTTTACATTTATAAAGCCCTGTACTTCAATTTGATTGTTAGAAGACTGTGGTTGGTACTGCATAGCGACTTCGTACTTTCCAATACCGTAGGTTGATTGAAACCCTCCCCATGACGCTCTGAACGACGTACTTGATTGATACTGAATATCAATAGAGCCTGCACCATCATACACCCAACCACCAGTTGGCGTGCTAGTATCTATGGTAACCGGATTACTGCACACAGGTAAACCAAGTTGTTCACGAATATTGTCTGCCTGGACAACGACTTTATACGTGGCTATGTTCTCTAAATTAAGGCCGACGAGAATATGATTATTTGAGTTGGAAGAAAGTGTTGCATTATTTCGGTCAAGGTTGCACTTGTCTTCAGCTTTTATTAAGGACCATCTAACAGTGAGTGAACCACAAGTGACAGAAAAGCCGCTGAGTTGGAGATGTAATTTGTCTGTGCTTGACTGGAATACAATAGTTGTCGCGAAGCTTGAAAGTGTTAGACTTGCCTGACCTTCATGAAGATATATTGGGTTCATAACTGCTGGTGGGCATGTTCCTATTACGCCGTTGCATCTATGGAAATCAGTAGTGTGTGGAATTAGTACGATATTGCGATGAATTGCATGACAATCTTGTGATTTTTCCTAATACTTCCATCTCAATTTCTGCCAATGACTGTATCTCTACTTATACGCACCTACGATTACAAATCTAAATATTCTGCCATATAATCTTGAAAGGTCTGTGCGAGTGTAGGTACGTAGTGCAAATAATAACAAGCTGTCGTTGTAGGGATGCAAGTCGAGTCAATTTGAGTCAATTAGGCCCTTCGTCGGAACGTCGAATTTCGCTTTGTGTTTTTCAGGTAGTTGCATCCCTACCAACGAAAGCTTGTTATACTCTGCTATAGGCAGTCCCACGTAATGTAAAGTTATAAATCGATGTGTTATTTAATAATGTCACACTCTTTGGACTAACTTGTCTGCTCTAAATGCGACAATAACACATTACCTATATCCATCCAGCAGACTACCTGGCTTCATGTTACCTACATGCTCTACCTACCCACTTACCTATCTATACTTATACCTGCATACCTTTATCAACCTACCTAACCGCCTACCCGCCTTCTTACCAACTTATGTACCAACCTGCCAACTTGCTTCCGAATCTACCAACCTACTTACCTACCTAACTATGTACCAATCTACAGCATATCCAACCCATCCTACCTATCTACATTTGAGAAATAGATAACATTTTCCGTGTTTCTATGCAGTTATAGAAACACGCGTGGGAGTTGGGGAGAACGAGAAATAATCAGCGGGAACACGAGTACGAAGGGTGAGTTCTTTCGAGTTTTCCCTAGTAACTACCACAAGTCTTTTACAACTGTATAGAAACACAGTGAAAAATGTTTCTATTTCTTTTATAATATATCTGAAGAAACCAGTTTATACCCATTCCCTATAATTCTCATTCCTTCAGCTTTGTAATGTTCGTGGTTTTGTATCAATATCAAGCACTTTTAAGTATAACAATAGATATCAAAAACTTGTACAAACAGCATAAAATCCAGTCGATCGGTTTGCCAGCATAACTTGTCAAGTTCTTTTTTTTTTAAACAAAGAATTCTTTTCTTGTCTTGTGGTTCCTTCATTTGGGTGTAAATTAAACTGGTGTTCTCAAATTTTTTTTCGATTTCAGAGTAACATCAGAAACATATCATTGTTTTGTTTACGTTTGAAATAAATGCTGCAACATAGGAAATTTCCCTTGTTTCTATACAGTTATAGAAACACGCCAATCAATGATCAGCCTATCCCTTAGGCTTTTTGCATATACTAGCGTACTATAAAATTTAATATTATAGAAAACAATATACATATCTAATCTGCTGATCTACTACTTATCCTACACAACAATTATCACTCATTACTATTATACAGTATGTTTATCAACAGTGCAAACTAGTCGCCTACCATTTACGCTGTTCAATATCCACCCATCCTCTTTCAAAATGCCTGACCTTTTGTAATCCGTGTTATGTTAGGATTCTGCTATGATTTGTTCTATTTTCTTACCTTTCTGATTGGTCACACTCGTCAATAGCTGAGCGACATATTGTCCCGTTGCTCTTCATTATATTTCTACATGTCCCATCACCAATACATTGAGAACTCTGTATACAACTGGACTGCGGATAGGATACTTGACAGCTGTATTCGGTACCCACACAGTAGCCATTTTGACAGAGGTCTTGCTTTGTGCAGGCGTTATTATCATTGCAAACAACTGATGGTCGGTTTGACCATGCGAGAATTGGTTTGGATGTGTTATCATATATGTCACACCATTGGCATTCATTACTTGGGTTGAGCTGTTGATGATTGTAGTCTTTTCCTAAAGAAATATATGTATAGGTAATCATGCGATGGTGAGTACAATTAGGGATTAATAGTACGAGTGATGTTTGGAAATTTTTGCAAATTTCCAAACATCACGAGTACTATTAATCCCTAATTGTACGAGCAACTTCGCATGATTACTTGTTTACTATTAGCATATGACGAAATTGTATACTTCTCCGTCAACATCATATTCTCTCGCCAAAGCCCAGTCCTGCCAGACTTTCAACCAAAATTTGGTACTTTCGTTCGTATTATCATTTAGTTCTTTTGCTAAAGCAAAATTTGGAGCTTTTGTTCGTATTTTCATCTAGTTCCTCAAGAGCAATTTCATTTCACATTCGCGTTCAAAATACCTTTCCGCCATTTTGTTTGTTTTGAGAAAATCATTAATTGTACTGCAGTACAATTAATGAAATAATTGTACTCCTCTCAACCAATCAGCATCCAGTAATTTTGTTATGCTAATAATAAAGATAGTTATATCTTTGGTATTTTAAGAATTTTATGAACTAAAACCCATCAGTTTAGGCAACTTTTTATGAGAATTTCCACATGTGATGTTTTATTGCTTCACTCGTTGAGATTGAAAAGAATGAAGTGGGCATTACAGAATGAATTTACTCAAACGAAAGAGACATTTTGAAACTTGCTATAAATGGGAGGTCAAATTAATGTGCGAACACCAAGAAAAGTGCAAGCACCATCTTCCTTCAATTCAAGTGCCTTCAAGTACTCAATCCTGGTTATATCGACAGTCTACTGTTATAGTATTATTATATGTGGAAACAAATTGAAGAGTTTCCGTTCTGTATTATAGAAAATGACAAAAATTTGGACGTGTCGAAAGCTAACGAAGCAAACAGGCCATTCAACACACAACAAAATCGAAACATTTCTAACGTTCAAAACTTGTTTTACACTAAAGTCCAGGTAATTCTTGTTGATTTTGAGCTTTTAGTCGTTGCTTTAACTACACCGTAACAACGGAAAAATCTATTTTTTCAAAGTTTATTATTTTCATTGCTGTAACTGGATCCGGTAACGAGACTTTATATCCGGCGAACGAGACGTTAGGCAGCGTAAATAGCTCCATTGGGAATTGGAAGCTTGATCAGTGTGTCGCTAGATTTTTCCCACAAAGCCCGCTCTATTATTTTATAATCTCTATGGCTTTAGTAGTTTAGGAAATCAACAAAACTGTTTAAGTTACATATCGATCTACCTGCTATTTTGCAAGTACATTTGCCTGTTATATATCCATAACCAATGTGTAAACTACAGCCACTACCATTACAGGACTGACAATCATTATTGCATGTAAAACTGATCCCTTCACATTGACCATTTTTACATGTGTCTGACTTTGTGCATCTGTGTCCGTCGTCGCATGAAACGTTATGCTTGCTTGTCCAAGTTGTAGTACTTACTTCAGGTAGACACCACTGAAAGATTAAAAACAGACGTTTTGGTAGGAAGTTCAAACATCATCGCCATCGATACTTAGTTATGGATATTTATTGCCCCGAAAATTGAATGCCTCCAAGTTGAGAATATAAAACTTGACCATACCTTCGTGAATACGATGTTTATTTTTGGATTAACGCAAGTATCGTCGCTTTTCTTTCGAATCACCTATCGTTTGGAATATTATTGACTTCGCTTCAAAATTTAAATTCGAATTTGCTTCAAAATTAAAAAAAAACTGTTTAAAATTAAAATTTAATTATTCATCACTCCTTGCTATTATTTTGTCGGCCATCTTTTGTCATGCGTGTTGTCTCTCGTGGTCTACGCGAATAATGTTCAACCCCATGCTTCTGGGGAACATGGGGTGGAACATTGTCAAAAGGAACGCATGCTTGCTAATTGATGACATAAGGCGTGATGTCGTGATTAATTTCGTGCTCACGTGCCACGAACTGAGCTTTCTGATTGGACAATTTGAAGTTGAGGTATAATATTATTATAATATATCACCGTGGATATTATAGTACCTCGCGCTCGCTCAGCTCGTACACCACGCGCTGAGATATGGCGTTCGTGCATGAGCTGTTGTTCGTTAATTTTGTATGAAATATTTATTGATTTAACTAAGGATTTTGAAGAGGTATGTTACCTTCAATGATCAGAAGGATACCCGCTAAATATTTTAATGATTAAAGAGAAAACATTAAAAATGCAGGTATAAATAAGAAATTAAACATTGTATTCGCTTAGTTATTCAACAATTTTATTCTCAACTTAGTGGGTTCTTTAACTTTCGGTATAATATATCATTTATAGACCCTCTGTGATGACATCATCACTTCGGGTAATATTTAGCCAATCTCCCTCGCTTCGGGTCTATAAATTATAAATATTGTCAATCTATAAGCCGTATGAGTATTTACAAATATTCTCATGCGCGGTATAACACTGCCAAAACAATTAAGTACACGCGTAGGAGTGTTTTATCAGATATAAAACGCAGCCGAGCGTTTTATATCTGATAAAACACGACTACAAGTGCTTTAAATGCATGGCTTAAAATAGACTACAAAAGAATACTAATTAGGATGAACCATTATATAATCATACTAATTAGGATGAACAATTATATAATGCCTCATGCTTTATCAGATATAAAGTCACTCCACGTGAGTATTTTAATGTAATTTATAATTCATAAATTATTAATTTAGTCAGAATATTTGAACGTATCATGAACAGCCATGGTCTTCAGACATGCCCCCACGTTTTGGTCGTTGACATGATCTCTCAAGTGTATAACTATAAGAACTTTTTGGAGGTTGCGATGAAGAAAAATTTGTAACTTGTATTTGTTTATTTTTTACTGGGAAAGTGGAATTCGGACCACTGCATGGGGATGGGATTTTCATATATTAGTATTTTGTTTCTGGGAAAGGGTTTCAGCAAATGTGTTGTCTGTCTGACTGGGAAAATGCCCTCCCTCTTTCACGACATCTTGTCGCGACATCAGATCAGCCTGACGAAGGCACCAAGTGTTTGTTTCTATGTTCCGGCTAGGCAGGACGAGACAGTTGCCGAAGTCCTACTAGTATACATATTATATTGTGGTTATATGACCCTACTTCCATCCCGCCTAGTCGGGATCCCTGCATCTGTAACTGGGATCCTCTATCCCGCCAACGCGGGACGAACTAGACTTCGAGCATGTATAAATGCCTTTTCTGCAAGAAATTATGACATCAAGCACTCTACCTGACATGGATTTTCTGGTTTTTCCGTATTAGCAGTAAAACATGTGTCGACATTGTTATAGTTAATGACGCAATAGCCAGTTTTTATTCGGCATGCGTCGTTGTGATGATCCTGGCATGGTAAACATGTAAATGGTTGTCCTCGGCATTCTCCGTTTGTGCAACGGTCATTTCTGGTCATTGTGTTGTTGTCACTACACTCAAGACTGTTATTTGGTGTCCATGTTGTGGGTTTGTTGCTGTTACATTCCTAGAAATGAATGCATAGAAAGAACTATATTAAAACATGCAGGTGTTTTAAGTTCTTTGTATGTTTGCATGGCGATAAAATATAATAGTTTTGTTTGTGGAACACCACGTACTAAATTTATTACTGCAAAGCTTTCGATCCGTAAGCCCGGATCTTCATCAGTGCTAATAATATGTGACTTGTTTAATTCACACGCTCTTTTTATATACAAAAGTGTCGTGATCTGTTGGCTCGCGTCATTTGAAATTTAATTAAACGGCACATCAACCACGTCATTTCAAACGAGTGAAGTGATTCCAATTAACGCGCGCGCATCCAAGACAAGCGGAATTAATTTTGCACATTAAAGAGAGCACGCCACGTACTATCTAGTGGCTTTCTCTCCTGATCTATAGTGTTGTGCTTCTCGATTTCGATTGACTCTCTCATTTTTGCGAGAGAACTTATGACTATCCATCGCCAAAATGGTTGCTTCGTCTCATTTTATACGATGGTCGTAAGTCCAAGCATGGATAATAAAATAAATGGATAGGAAACTAGCTGACGTGACCTAATGTTTTTACTGGGATTGATGGCGTGGTTGGATGCCTCAACCTAGTTGAAAATCAAATTCTCAAAAACGGCATGTTTATCAATAATACAGCTAAACATTTTAGTCAAAGAGCAAATAAATGTAACCACGCCATTCTACGATGAAAACTCTAAGTATTCCCAGTCAATTTTAGCAAATATTTCAAGCACTAAACAGTGAAAAATACATCGCAAATTTCGTTAAAATTTGTGACGCCAATTTCGTAGCTACAAATGTAAAAAAATTCAAAACAAAGACGAAAAACATTTACCTTGAATACTTTGTCGTGGCTTAGGCATGTTTTTAAAACAATTAGACCAGTTTACGCTTCAAGATCACCCTTTTAAAGTGGAAAATATAGCAAAACAACAAATATGCCGAGAACTTTGGTAACATTCGCAATACGCGTGACGTCACGTTTTTCAACAAGGATGCAGTCAATGACGTCAGAAGTTTCCAATCCATTTATTTTATTATCCATGGTCCAAGTATGTTTAGCCACAGCAGATTTATCTTGCTCGGCTTCCTCGCAATTCGTCTTGTGTTCCTTAAGACGTACTGAGAGATTTCGTGACCAGTTTCATCAATGTAAACCAGACCACATTCACAAGGAATGCGGTACACACCAGGTTTCTGAGATTCATTTACGTTGTCCTTATGTGTGCAAAGAGCTCAAAACAATTTGTTTTCGCTGGAATGCTATATATCTTTATACCTGCTTCATTCCTCAAAATTCTTTCGATTTTGTGTGAAGCCGGACCAATGTATGGTAGACAAACAGACGACTGGTATTCAATCTTCGGCTGTATACTTTGTGGCGTTTTCATAGCATTATGAAGTGATTGAAAGCTTTGCAGTAAACAAACTTTATAGTAGATACTGGCATGCTTGCCACAGGGGGCAGAAAAGTATGATTGTGTTTTATAAATACCTTGTCATCAACGAATATCCCATATTTATATCACAACAATCCGCAGACATAGTCATAAAAGGATCAAAATTAGCTGATTTTTATTTTTTCGATAATATCATGCCTTCTACTTCATGTAATTCAAACATATTGCATTGCAACGACTATTTCCGAACATCTTACGAAAGGATGCCGAGGGTGTAACCCGTACATAAATAAGAAAGGGATGAAACGCCGATCAATGTGCACCGCAACAACTGGTGACGGAAGTAAATTCGACATTGTAACCGGAAGTAGAACGGAAGTTGAAGGAAAATTGACCTATCATCTTCCATGACCTTTTAATCGAATTAACGGTTAATAATTTGAATGACAATAACAAATTTTAAAAAATATTGCGAAATTCAAACTCAAATTAGTCAAATATTAATATGGAACGTTTTGTCAACTAAAAGAAATGCGAATCAATCGATTCAAAAGCAACACACGCTCTTGTATCTAGATGGTATAAAGCTTTTCAATAATTTTAAAACAATTGTTCTTGAATCGATCAACCGTACGTGAATATATCCACGACTTTGAACTTTGTTTAATAATATGACTGTATAAATCCAAACGGCAGTCTTTACAAAACCGGTCACGATTTAAACTCGTCTTCGCCGTGTGTGCAGACTTAAGATATATCAATAGACTATTTAAATTCAAAAATAAACTATACATGCACTTATGGGGCGAAAAAAATGGCAGTAAATTTAAATAAACTCTGAAACGGTTTCGTTAAGGGAAGCCTCACATATCGATTTTGTCCACGAGAAACGTCATATGTTCGTTTCTCTGGAGACCCCCCCACCCCCCCTTAGAAACGTCACACATAGTTATCGATATTTTGATCTTATTGTAGTACACATAAGGTAATTTTCTACTATTTTTTTCGGTCGGCTATTGGCGATGCTTCCGCGAGGAATATGTCATCTTCTGCTGACATACTCTTTTTTTATTAATATATATGTGAACTTCAAAATTTCCAACGTTTCTCAAAACAACTTTTTTTGCATGAAATATTGATAATTTTAGCGCGTATTTCTTGAAATTTGAGTGTTTTCAAATGCAAAGAAGGCGTAATAATATAAATGTATAGGTATAGAACAGGTATGGTATTACGAATATATAGACTGCTGTTTGTATCAAATTGTTTTCTTTTTTATACTCTGCAAAGATAAAAACTATCGATTTTTTCCATGTTGTTTACAGAGAAACGTCACAGCTGCCAACCCCCCCACCCCCAAACGAACATATGACGTTTCTCGTGGAAAAAATCGATATGTGAGGCTTCCCTTCCCTAAAGTAATTTAAGAAAGTTAACTACTTCGAATGTAACCTAGTTTCAAGGCATTCATTACGTTTCTTAAAACAAACGAAAAGAAATTTTGAGAAAATGTTGAGCAAATCGGGATTATTTGATGACAATATGTTTAGTAAGTCATCAGTTGTTAGGAAATTTAACGGTACATGAAAGTCATTTTGTAGAGTATTTGTTAAATCATTTCTTTGTTGTTCATAATATTTACATGAAATTAGTGTGAAGTGATATTCATCTTCTATTTCATTGGTGTCGCAGTACTCGCACAAACGTTGTTCACGGGGAGTTTTGTTGTATCGCCCGGATTCAATGTGTAGTTTATGGTTACAAAGCGAATACAATAGAATCAAAAAATGCGAACACACTTTTCTTCTTTGGACATTTGAGATGAGAAATATGATATTTTGGGAGCTCCTGAGTTAAGCGGTCTGTCGTTAAATCTCGTGGCGCAAGAGGTGCGATTTTACAAAAGATGTCTCATTGCGGCTACAGGTTAAAAGGTGGTGAATTTTAGTTAAAACAGTAGCTTCAACAGTTAGTTATCATTGCATGTACCAACAAAAAAACTGAGCACGCAGTGACAATTTTTCTGAAACAGGAATCTATCATTTGATGTAACCTCAAGAGAAAGAGCCCTGGTTCCGTTGAAGAGGAAAGAGATTGGCAGTAAATAGATCAACACAGTCAGTCTCCAGTGACAGTTGCATGGACCAGGCACATGAAATGATTTATAATAATAAACTTGATTTAAAGAAGGTGCAATTATACAAAAAAAAAACAGTTTAGCAACGCTAATCTTACACTGGGCCTATATACTAATTATATCTACCAAAATTGTTCAAATCTAACTTCCTTATATATACTTAAATTAAGGTGGTCTTACACAACGCAAAGTGGTGTTTTGAGTGAAATTTGCCATTTTTCAAAAATGGAAAAAATTACAAACTTTAAACCCTATTTAATCATATTTGTATCATTCTATTGCTCAAAAATACATAAAAAACCTGGGGGTAATTTTCACAAATAAGTCCAGGGAATGTTGTTGTGTTGTATGTCTTTCAACAAAGGCTACATGCAACACCAAGACACTTTTATTATACGCAAAACATTCTTTTTCCGATAATATAATATATACCGCGTATTTGGTATGGAATTCCCAAAATTACCCCCCCCCCCCCTGCACTTGTGCTATTATAATTCTATACTTTTCATCCTAAACATCAAATGTACTTTGACCGACTTTGACGTACGTGTTGTGTTTTTTTTATCAAACTTTTGGTTGATGTTGCTGAATCTGAGGAAGCCAATCATTTAATTAGTTTTCTAATTCGCATTCCATCGCCAATATATTGTGGTTAAATATACATTTTGTAATAATTTTGTAACATCAGTTGCCACGTTACACAATTCTTTCTTAAAGCATACGTACTCTGCATGACTGAAGAATTTTAATTTTAATGAAAATAGAAGACAATTTAATTAGTTCCATAAAGTGCTCTATTGTAATTTTTCCAGCAAAATAATTGACTTACGCAACTAATTGCTGAATATTTGAAGGTTCAAAATAGTTTTGTTAAATTGTTCATTTGTATACATGGAAAACTGGAATATCTAAGTGACAACATACAACAATTTTCTCATTTCCCTGCTGCGTGGATAATTGTATGTCTACGTTTTCTAACAAAAATTCGCGTGCAAATTTTATGCAGAACAATTTTTGATGCATCAAATTACCCTTCCATTTATTCTAACTATTTTGCAGCAAAAATATTGGTATGTATATTAACAAGACAATTACAGATATCTTTATATTGCTTTAAATAATTTGACTAGTTTTTCTTAATCAGGGCCATTCCTAGCGCGATAATTGGGGGAGGGGGTATATATTCATATATTCGTGTTCTGCCCGACGGATTTCTTTTGAAAGAGATTGTTTTTACGGTATGTGAACATGAATATATGACTATACACCCCCTCAATTATCGCGTCTAGGAACGGCCCTGTTCTTAATGTAAATACAAATTTTCTAAAAAGAGAACAAGTAGGGACTCGTTTCGAAGTTTAAATCGCGTATTATACAGGGTGTATCAAAATAAACGCAATTCATCTTTTGTGCTTGATAACTTTCTAAATACTATTTCTAGTTAAATACTTTTAGGCTTACTTCAAAGCCTGTTCTTTTCTCTTTCAAACAAACTATTATCCTTGTCTCCAATGCTAGTCAATAATTGCACACGAAAAGATTTAGTAAAACCTATCATTTTTAGTTGCTGTTTAATTATGCAAGTTTAATATGTTATTGTTTAGTCGGTTTAAATGTTAGAATTTTCTTCT
>CACRXK020005766.1:0-27058 GCA_902702795.2 Paramuricea clavata
ATACATTTTCCGATAACTACAAAACGCTTGTGTAGCCTTTAGTCGCTATTAGTGACTAATAATTTTTTTGAGGGGGGGGGCAAAATGGGGGGGGGGCAAAAAATAAGTGTTAAATGTTAAGTGAAAAATGATCTAAGTTGTTAAAATGTGAAATAAGTGTTAAATGTTAAGTAAAAAATGATCATAAGTCCATCCAGCTTCTCGCTTGAAATGTAACGCAACACTCATTATTGATGACTTTCAGTATAGCAGGAAGTCTTGTCATGATCGGTACGAATTTAGAACAGTTCCTTTAAATTCACAATCTCTTGTTGCAAATTACATTTTTATCACCTGAAATTATAACACATAAAGTTGCAATTTTCCAAACGCAACAAACACACTCCTCTACTACCCCTCCCTGAGATCAAATTCAATTTACCCCCAAAATCTGGGGGTTTACGTGAAGCTCCGACCAGGGTTTTTCCTCCACAAGAGGAAAGAGCCTGGGAACGAGGTTGTTTGTTAAATACCATTGGTTAGTAGCTACAGTAGTATCAGGTAGCCTAATGGTCGATTTTTCTACACAATTTTTGCTCAAAACTGTCACATGTGACCCGCTTACAACTTGAGTTGTACCGCCTAAAGCTACGTTTTCACGCTGCGATTAATCGTGTACGATTCGTTTTCTGGCGTATGTCATTGAGCAAACACGCGTAAGCTGGCTACATTTGAAATTTCTTTATAACGAAACGTAACGGCAATGAATTATGCCGCCAGCACTCGTTTTAATACGCCAGAATAAGAATCGTACATGACAAATCCACAGAGTAGAGACAGACAGAGACGTAACTAGTGTACGCACCTTTTTTGTGCGCATGCTCGGCAAGTTACTAGATGCATGCATCCGATTGGATGACGACCTGATGACGACTAACTTTAAACTTGCTGAGCCCGCGCAGTTGATCATTTTTCGCCCGGTCACCTGAAAAAAAGTTGGTACATGACAACGTAATCTTCCGCAGTGTTTACGACGGTCAGTTACGTCTCTGTATGTCTCTACTCTGTGACAAATCGTAGCGTGTAAAAGTAGCTTAAATCAAGCACACAACTCACCTACGACAACGTAGGCGTACAACACATGTTGTAAGCAGGTACAACACGGGTTGTAAGCAGGTTAAATGCGACAGCTTTAGGCAAACATTGTGTTGTGTAAAACGGTCTAGATGATACAGTTAACGTGGAGTATAAAGGCTCAAAACCAGATTGATAGAAGGTTGTGCTTAATTAAGTATTCATACGTTTGGATGGATATTACTTTCTCAAAAAGCAATAACAGGTTAGACGGATATAGTCTATAGTTGTTGTGATCCATGTTGCAATCCTCCTTATCCGGTACAAAATAACCCCTTGCAATTTTCCAATGCAGTTGATATAGTGCTTGCACGAAAAGCCAAGTTGATGATATAAGTTAGCTACTCAATTGTCGTTGCTACGCTTTATTTTAAAAGAAGAACTGGAATACTATCAAATCCACTTTACTTGATATTTAATAAAACGTAAGACAATACACTAGGAGACCATCACATTTTTCTATTATTCTTTTTGTATTCTTTTCTAGGTGCAGCTTCTTTCTTTGTGAAAGTGTTCTCCTATTCGTATGACATACAACGTTGTATTGCAGACACAGGTCAAGTACAGTCAAGCGGCAGTTGGGGAAGCTTGTTTTTTCTGACATATTCCTTCAGCTGTCTGGATCCAGCCGCTCAGTTTCGATTTCGCGATAATGGTGCCATGTTAAATCCAAAACGACAGGGATGTATCGCTGCTTTTAATAAGAATGGTTCTGGTTATAATGTTGATAAGTTTTATCTTTACGTTGACTCTGTCAGTTTAGATACAGCTGCTTGTGCTCAGAAGCCTAACGAGAGCATCTATCGTGCTATTACCCAGACCCAGGAGGGAGCATTATCTGTTTATTATAAAGGGAAGGAAAAGAGTTCATTTCAAACCTGGTGTGCAATTACTACCCCACAGTCACGTCTTAAAACGATCATCGTATTGAAGACCAAATGTGCCCACACCCGCTCTATTTCTGGTCAGAGATTTATTTTCGGTAAGTTTGTTTTTAATTAAACATTGTGTTTGTCAAGACTTTGTTGCCGCGCGCATTTTCTGTTAAATAAAATGTTTAAAATTAATACAAAACGACCTTTTCTTTACAATCAATCTCTTTATTTGGCTACCTTCCCTTCTTGAACCAAACATTCTTCAAATTCTTTTCCACAATAATTTACACGAAATTGATTTATGTACTATACACTGTAAAAAGAATTAGTTAAATGACTCATAAATCGTAGTCCCAGATTTGAAATGAATGAGCGGCCGTGCATGTTATATAAGATCTATACAAAGGCTAAGATAAGAGTTCATTTCATACCTGATTGGCAGCTAATGCGTGTATTTAGTTCCGGACTTTATAGAAGTTAGCAGTGCCGTAGCCAGAACGATAATGGGGGCACATATTCATATATTCGTGTTCTGCTTTATTAATTTCTGTTGAAATCAATTGTTTTTATGGTATGTGACCACGAATATATGAATATGTGCCCTCCCAATTATCGTTCTGGCTACGGCACTGGGAGTTAGGGAATACAAGCATCCATTGGATTATCGACAGCACTGAAGCATGGATTAGGCCTAATACTTACTTTCCGTAAGTTTCTGTTAAGCATCTTATTTATGCCTGGACACTTTGTTACCTGAACGTTGTTCATAAAATTAAAACAGAAACTATAAAAATGTTTAAAATTATTACAATTCTGTCTTTCCTCTTCATTCAAATACTCGTTTCTTGATTTCATTCCAATCTCTTATTAAACCAAACATTGTCTATATAACAAGATCGGATGTATTATGTAAGATCAAAAAACACAAGCCAAAGGCGAATGGTCGCATTATTTACACAACGCACTGTATAGCTAGTGATTTGTCTGATGAGAACGTTTGTATTCTGTCACAATCCTAAAGACATGAATGATATTAAGTAAAAATAAACTTAAAAATTAAATGGTAAATCTGCTGCAATTTTATGTCAAATACACAAACTGCTCACGCCAGTGTTCTTTGCAATTGCGTTTTCTCACGAATTATTAACAAAAATTGCAAATACTAGCTAGCAATGTGTGATGATGGTACATTTTTGGTAGAAACAGACGAAAACATTACCATTTAAAAATTTGCAACAATGTCATATATATACGAAATCATGCTGCAAAGGGTCGGCGTAGTACACATTGTGTTTTTATTAATAGATGAAACGTCTTGAAAAGCTAGCTTTTATTATATCTGTTTCTACAAAAAATATTATGTTGACATTGTGCAAAACGAGATAGAATTATTTTTAATTGTCAAGAACATGATAGTCTGGCACAGTTTTGAAACAAAGACAATTGTTGTTCTATGAAAGGTTCAGTGACATGTCATGGTGATAATGTGGAGAATGCTAACTGTCCTAAAGATCAATACATGGTGGTCAAGATTGCCTCTTACCGTGGATTGCTTCCAGCAGAGACGTATGGTTTAAGTGATGATTATATTTGTGAAGTTGATGTAACATGTCTTGTTAAAAAACAATGTGATGGTCTACATGAGTGTAGTATAGCTGTGGAAGACAATTTGTTCTCTGGCGATCTATGTCCTGGATTGTCAAACTATCTTTACTTTGAATATGAATGTGTTAACACCGTGAAACCTTACAAAAGACCTTGTGGTACGCATGGGTATATCTATAGTTTTATTGATGTTTACAACTTGTAGTTTCAATCAACTTTTCTTAAATCAGAGATATCCACTATTGACTTACATGGGAAAATAACAAATAACCTTGTTCTTTTCGTGCTTTTGTAGTTCATAAGCTGTCTCTATCATATTCATCTCTACCTTACAAAGGTGTTGTACAAATTACTACAGATAGTGGGACAAAGAATGTGTGTTGGGAAACTTTAAAGCACCCTACCCCGGCGAACATTGTTTGTCGTCAGCTGGGATACCTCAGGGAATACAAACCTGTTGGTGTGTCCGTTCCAAAGAATGCCAAAGATGCAACATTTTCTGGAAGTATATACTGTGATGAGCAGGAGAAATCCTGATCTCAGTGTTCAATTTATGTTGGGGCCGACAAAAGATGTTCTGCGTTATCATACATAGAATGTAAGTGTAATAAGTTAAAACTAGATTTAGATGCGAGGAAAAGAAGGAGTAAAGAATATAAAAGAAATATAAACTATTTAATTAAAGGAGAATGTGATGTGAAATTCCAAAAGAACAACCTCGATTCATGAATCGTTCATTAAAATTTTGAATAGTTGACTTTCTATTTCCATATTTTAGGTGGTTCTTTTAGACTACTACCAGAAGATAAACCAAGATTTCCAGATTTGTCATTTAGTGCTTCTGGTTCTTCAGCAGGTTACAGTGCATCTGATGCAAGGATATCTAGTGGTAATTCTTGGTGTGCTCCTGTCTCGAATGACAAACATTATCTTCAAGTGGACTTAGGAAGACTGTATCGGCTCGAATATGTCGTAACATATGGTGATAGTACCAGCCCAAAATGGGTGGCCAAATATAACATGAATTACACTACTGATTTGGTGAAATGGAAAAGAAAAGTGAGAAAGAATGATACAACTACCAATAATATCATACAGCATGTACTTGTTAAATCTATCATTGTGACCTGTCCTTATTCACGATGCATCTCTTATTATTCTTGTTTGTAGATACTTCAAGGAAACAAAAATGCCTTCTATCATGCAGCTGAGAACAATCTTGATGTTATAGCAAGAGTTGTACGATTCATTCCATTAACATACGTAGGTCAACCATGTATGAAAATTGAGATTTTGGGTGAAAGTAAGTTAGTGCGCGTGAATATTATTTCCTTTATTGAAATTCTGATAAAATTACTTAACTGTATTCACTAGTTATTTCTTCGGTTCTAATTTCCTATGAACTCGCCCTCGCACATTTCATTACCTCTGCCAGGGTGTTTGTGGCCGGAGATATTTACAGTAGCTCGGGCAGTAAACCAAAGACAAATCGATCAGTATGGATATGAAATATTTGCAAATTCTAAATTAATGCAGGAATAATGTATGCAGAAATACCCGAGTTTAACTGACTGTGGCATGCAGTCTTTGAGAGCCCTCTGGATCACCATGATATTATTCTGCGTAAATCAGTATTTGTCTT
Source organism: Paramuricea clavata (assembly GCA_902702795.2). Taxonomy (NCBI): domain Eukaryota; kingdom Metazoa; phylum Cnidaria; class Anthozoa; order Malacalcyonacea; family Plexauridae; genus Paramuricea; species Paramuricea clavata. The sequence goes on from CACRXK020005766.1 coordinate 5,236, forward strand.
TTATTTTTGCTTTTTCCTTTCCATATTTTAGATCCTCTTTTTACAATTATTAATTAGGCTACACAATTCAAAATCACAATTTGTACTTTTCTTCCTAGCTGTGTTACCAGACAAACCTACAAACCTCACTGTCGCTAACATCACGTCTAGAAGTGCCGAAATATCTTGGCTAGATCCAAAATATCCAGGAATATTTAATCTGTCACGCTTCTGGATTAAACTGAAGAAAAATAATTCTCTAATCCTGGCCATTACCACAGGAAAAGTGAATGGATATAAAATAAATAATCTCATTCCGTATACTACATATGAGATATCTGTAGCTGCTGGAAATTTTCCTGGGTTTGGTGAAGAGACTATTACTTCGTTCTTAACATCAGAAGAAGGTAAGTTTTAAAAAGATGAGTATAAAACATATTCAAACGTGCATGCTTAATTCAACACTGCAAGGCTGTATATTGTGCTGAGAACATTTAACAATTTGGATGTTTTTTTAGTTTTTATAGTCTTTTCCAGATGGCTTAATTCGAAATGCTGTTGTCCACAACGCATAATATGAACTTAAACCTTAAGAAACTTACTCTGAGTTTGTTTTACAGATTTTTCTTATTTCTTTTATAAAACTATGTATGCTTACCGTGTTCTTGCTCTCTATTCTGGTTTAAGTAAATAAGTGTAATCCCGAAACAACGGGAAAACGTTTCGATATCTACAGGAGTGAATGCAGTCACAACATTGGCTCCTTATGCAGGCCTAAAATGTTTACTTAAGTTACGTAAAATCTAAATAAAACCTCTGTTTCATATACATTTTAGCTCCAAGCGGTCCTGCATTAGACATCAAAACAATATCAAGAAGTGCATCGTCATTGTCTTTGATTTGGGACCCTCCTGAAACAACTAAGCAAAATGGCGTCATTATCAGTTACACAGCATGTATTTCACTGTCAGAAAATGGTCCCTGCTTTCAGACATTTATTACAAGTAAAAGAGAGTGGCTCGTCGGAAATTTGAATGCATCAACAAAATATTACGTTCGTGTTCTTGCAAGTACTAAAGTCGGTCATGGAAAGTCCAGTGAAAGTGAAGGATTCTTTACGAATGGAAGTAAGTACATGAAACTGTACATGTCGAGATATGTCTCTTCTTAGTATTGTGTTCCAAATTTCCCATTTCTCACACAGCCTGCAAAATCCAAAATTCTTTGGAAGAAAAAAATTCTTGTTTCAAGCTAGACATGGCTTCAAATTAGATATCAAGTAAACTCTGTCTTACCAAGCAAAAGAGTTTACCTAAAACAAGTACTTAGTGATTATACTTAGTACAGAGTATAGGATAATTTATTTGAAAACGAATTACGAATAAGTAATATCCCAAGACATTCATACTGTATATAATAATTCATATGTTTCCAAGAGCGACAAACTTCAATCGTTCAGGTGCAGATTTTGACTGTGTTATATAATTAGTAGACAGTTTATGTATTCAATTTTGATAAACGTAAGGGGGAATACCGTTAATCATTATATCAATAAGTCTTGTTTTATATAATTAAAAAAGATGTATTAGCCTAATCGCTCATGCATTGTATTGAATTACAAATGTCCATGGTTAAATGTCCCGCATGGAAAAATTTCCAGAAATCTTTGTTAATATATGTATTTGACCAGGACTTCTTTAATAAGAATAGGTGAAAACAGATACAGTTTTGAAAAGAGAACTTAGCTTGAAACAAGTAAATTATCCTCGCTTTTTTACTAGATTTAAATAATAACATGCTTAAGTAAAACTAGTTCTAGATCTTGAAATAGGAATTGAAAAACTCATTTCAAGGACTAAATTCCTTGTTATGAAAAATATTCTTGACAAATATTTTAATTCTTGGTAAGTAAAAACATATAAATATTTTCTTACTATAGATTGAAGTAATAATATATCCTTAAAACTAGTAATTATTTTCTTGAAATAAGAATTAACATCCAATCAATTTTAAGAAAAATTGTGATATGGCAAATGAGCAAAAACAAAAAATTTACATATGTCGATCATGAATGATTTAAAATTAAGCAATTTTTTGCGCATAAAAACAAACTAATATGGATAGCTACAGTAAACTATCAAAGAATTGCGAAGTTTCAAATTTCACAAATAGTAACAGGCAAACTAAGAACACAATCTTCTATCAAATATGGTCAAAACGCCAACAAAAGCAAATTTAAAGCGTCAGGGATCGTCCCCTATTGTATTCCAATTTTAAACGCACAAAACTGCATCAAAACTCTTTCAAATCACTCGTAAAACCTACAACATCTTTATACTTACTTGTGTTGTCTCTTATTCGTTTTTTATGTCTTCATTTCTTTATCGATTTTCCAGGATTTATATTTTTGAACGTATAAAATATAATTTAACAAAACCTCATCTTGTTCGCTTATTGTCGCTATGCTACAGCCTACAGCACTCAGGGAGCTACCGGAGGTGTGTCTTTTGCAAACAAAAACGTTTCCGGTTTACGAAAATGTTTAAGATTTCAAAATGAATATAATAAAGTGGAAATTGAACTGAGTGGAGTGCAATTTTGGACTGAAATCAAACTCAGTGTGATTACAAATCACGCTCCCCCTTCGCGGACGTGCGATTTTGTAATCACGCGTTTGATTTCAGTCCAAATTGCACTCCACTCAGTTCAGTTACCATTATTAAAAGCACGACTTAATTCGTTCTATTACTAATTAATTATTTATCTGGTTCGGTGTCTTCAGCTGCAAGAACAGATAGCTCATTTTCGTCAGAAAATATATAATTTAAAAGGTCAAAATTTTCAAAATTTGTGAATTCCTCCATTTTCAGAATTTTTACAGCAATAAAGAAAATAAAAGTTCAAAGTTTGCATCCTGAATGCTGATTGGCTAGTTGTAAATACTTACTAGACTGATTTTCATTGGCTGTAGATAAGGGTGCGATTACAGCTCAGAAAAGGTGCGATTAATGCTCAAATCGCACTCCTGTAAACCAATGAAATTGCAGTATTTACCACTGATGACAGAAGAAAAATAATTAATGAAATATTTGCACTCCTCTTAACCAATCGGATTGCAGTAATTTTTTCATGTATATAATAATACAAAAAATATCATGTTGACATTGTGATAAACGAGATAGAACTATTTTTTGTCAAAAACATGATAGCCTGGCACAGTTTTGAAACAAAGACAATTGTTGTTCTATAAAAGCTTCAGTGGGTGTATATATACTTCTGCAATTAGTAAATATTTGTTTAACAAGGACAAAAAATCTTACAAGGACAAAAAATCTAAAACTATTTCACATTGTTAACCATGTCTTGGTGACAACAGCCGCGACCAAATCAGTCGGAAAACAGTCCATACACTTTAAGAAAAAAAATATTTGAAACAACCAGTGCAGATCTAAGTGAACTTATTTTTTGCTTTTTTTCTCCAATTTATTTTTACAGAGTGACAACATAATGATTGTAACAACAAAATAACGTGCAGCACTAAAACATCGCTACAATTTGAAAAACCTACACAGAACCATATATATACTAACAAATTAATCTTACATTTTGATCACAGTCCACATTTTTCGACAGGGTCAGCAGAAAGGGCCATGGCTGAAACATTAAATACACTTACATTTTCATTGGAAATTCCATCAAAATCGTTTGTGTAAGTATATTTCACTTTTTCGTGGTGTTGCAGATAAATAGTTGGTATTGTTAGGTTTATATTAAAAAGGCTGCTTTCGATTTATAGATATTTCTACGTTGTGGCTCTGAGATTGAAAGACGGCAAAGAACCTGCATCATCTGACAATTACGAAGATGAAGAGTTAGTGACGTATGATACGGCAGAAAAATCAACCTACCTGAAACCTTATGTCACTGCAGTAGTCAGACCCAGCGGTAATAATGGAAGCATGTTTATACTTGGTGATGGCAGAAATACAGATGATCCAACTTCACGAACTACTAGTGATTATTTTAATGGTCCCCTGAAGCCTGGCTCTAGTTATAGTATTTTTCAAAGGATTATTATCAATGAAAAGGTATGATATTGGGGGATAAACCTTCAGTTGAACGCACTGATCGCAGGATTGAGACTGGATAGCGCATCTGCCATGCTGCCTATGCATAAATGAAGCCAATGGCGGCAGTGTTTTTGTCATTACCGCAATTCTCCTGTGGGAGTTGCTTGCATGTTAGAAGAGGAGCAAAAAAACTGCACTCCATGCACATATTTCGTACAATACATTATAACATCGTCTGTGTACTAACCAGAACAATAAATTATTGCATTCTTTACCATGCAGGGGGAATATTACTCAACAGACTGGAGCCCGCTTCAAAAACGAGCGAATCACCAGGTATGTATATTTAAAACTTGGTTAAATAGTATTCCTGCTGGTACTATAACGAGGTATACAGTAAGTTTAGTCATGATATCTGAAAATCCAAAATTTAAGAAAAAACGGATTAAATTTATTCACAAATAAATTTCTCTTTCTTAACATTATTTTAATTAATGGTGATCAGAATAATAATCGTTTCAAGTTTCAGATGATGATGGTTCTGAAAAATATTTCGTTGGAATTATATCATTACCAATTTTGCTGGGTATCTCATTTGTTATTATCGCTTATTTGGTTTATCAAAATCGTCAACTCAAAGCATCGAACACCCAAGCAAAGCAGGAGAAGGAAAATGCAAACAATAATGCGAGAGATATCCATGACAATCCTGACAGAAATGATGCCAGCAGTTATGAACATGTAGACAATGAACAGTCGTATACAGGTCTTAAAAGGCTTGGAGAAGACAAAAATTACGACAATTTATATGGTCATTTAAATGAAGTACCGCGTGACTACGCAAATCAAGAGGAAACTGGGATTTAATTACTTAGGCTCGTTTTGGCGATTTCATATGAGACTACGCTCACGCTAGACTTTAACTTAATGTCTTATTAAGTTAATTAACAAATGGTCTGGAAACACAGAAAATTTCAAAGTTTCTATAACGAACTGAGACGATATCTTGATTGACCAGGTCCTTTTTTAAGGATTTTCCACTGGGAGGTGGCCATTTTATAAAAAGGGACCGTTTATGTGAGATAATATATAGAGGGGGATAGACAATGGCTGAAGGCCATGTGTGATGTGTGTGGCCGACATACCACGCATGTATAGGGGGGGGGGGTCTAGGGGCATACTCCCGCAGAAAATGTTTGAAATTTGAAAACCGGAAATGCCATTTCCTGCATTCTGAGCATCCAAATGTGCTCCAATATTTATGCTAACTGTACTTGTGTTTGAAATAAAAGAAGGAAAAAACGCACAAAAAGTAAAAAAAATAAATTAAACGTAATTTATCATTACTTATTAGAAGGGGATAGCACCCAGAAAATGTTTGAAATTTGAAACCCGGCAATGCTATTTCCTGCATTCTGAGCATCCAAATTTGCTCTAAAATTTATGCTAACTATACTTGTATTTGAAGTAAAAGAAGGGGAAAACGCACCAAAAAAATAATAATTATTAGTTACAATAATTTATCATTACTTAGTGGTAGAAAAACGTACAATTTAAATTGATTTTGTTAATTAAACAAGGACTGAGGATGAAGCCTAAAACTTACTTTCCGTTTATCTATTTGCTACTCTTCGCTGGTTTGTTTGTATAAATTTTGGAAAAAGGGACTTTTCCTGGGGGGGGGGACAAAATGTGATTTCGTGGGGGGGGGGGTACAAGTGGGGATTGGGGGCATTTGCCCCCCTACCCCTACCCCTACCCAGCTTCTGTGTTAAAAAAGGCCCTGTGATTGACCATTGACCGATTCGCAAACTAGCCGCCACGATTAGTTGCATTATCGTATATTTTATGCATTACCAGATATATAAACAGGGTTTTTAGCAGAGGTGCCTATTTATGTATTTCCAATCAAGCATTTCACCGCCGCTGGCGAAATAATTTCGCTGAGAAAAACGTCCGGCGCGAAAATTTGAATTTCCATGCTCTTTCCGCTGTCAAGCGGAATTCCTGACCTCTGCGAAATACCTGACCAAGCGTGACCGGCGATCTGAAATTTCGCGCGTGTAGGCGCGAAATATATAGCCTGTGCGCAGACTATATAATGATGGCGCTTGCTAAATTCTAAGTCGGCCGAAACTGTTTTTTAGAGTTTGAATAAATAATTATGATGTTAATTTCTAACTCTTCGTTTAATATTTCAAATCGACATCGCTAAGACTAAGTTTAAATTACAAACACTTTAAATTTCAAAGCGGATTGTGTGGTCGTGGGTGCGAAATACACGACGTTTGCTAAATACGGCCGAGTCGGTCGAAACGATTTTTATTAGTCCATATACGATGTTACCAATATCGCTAAATCTAAGTTTTCGCTAAATTTGAACGGCCAATACACGAACTCATGTCAGTTACAGAGTTACTCATTGTTGCTGCTTACTAAATAGTGAGAAGGTCAAACGCGAAACGATTTTTGGGACTTAATATAATGCATATAGGCATCACCTTTGAAACTGGAGTCTATTTTATATCACTAATAGCGCTTTTCGATTGCCTTTTTCCATTCGCAGATTTTAGATTCAAGCTTTTTTATCGCTGAATGCTAACGTTCACAACCGGGAGTATAGTGTAAATTCCGAGTTTATCAATTGTAGAATTTGAAAATTTATGTATAAATATTATCCAACAAAATGATTTTATAAATACATGTGTTGTCTGTTGAGTTGCGAAATTTATGGGCCAAAGTCATTCATGCGCATCGTCTGCACATGGGCTGTTCTATAATAATCAGATATTTCGCAAGTCAGATATTTCGCGTTACACTGCGACCAAAATTCAATAAATCAACATGGTGAGAAAAACATTTGCTGAACGTATAACAAAAGGCTGAATGTCATGTTCTTGTCAATGATCTCATGTTGGCCGACCATGAATATTTCGTTACATACTTCAGAGTCACTGACTGGGAGTAGTTTAACGCAAGCGAACTATAACTTAAGAAATAGCTATATTGATTTAACTCTCCCAAAACCGAGAAGGGAATTCCTTTGGAATAGCCTTTCTCGGGAAGCAAAAGAGGCACGATAAATCCATATTTTCAAACAAAATATTATTCTTTGATTCTGTTACTAATGTTAATGTATGGGTCACGCCTGCTGTATTCAGCACGCACTTTTGTAAATCTTTGTTTCTACGTATTTTCTTGTGAATATTTTGTATTTTCAATTGACGACGCCCTTCACGAAAACCAATGTATGTTGATGAGGCTAGAGTCTTGAAATAATTTTTTACGATACGATACGATGTATTTCGGAATCTTCTCCAGCGTTAAAATCTTGACTTAAATTAGTCAAACTTTCCTGATTATCATTTTGTAAATCATTCGCCATGTTGAAAATGCAAAACAGTCAAAGGTTTGTTTGCTGAAATGTGATTGGTTGATTGTTCGCCCCCGGCGAAATTTTGACAGAAGTTGAAAATATTCAACGACCGGAGACAAAATTTGAGCGCAGAAATTTAGAAATTTAGAGCGCAGTATAAATTTTGCTGGAGGCGATGAAAATGACGTCAACCGACGAAATTTTTCGCCGGCGGTGCGAATAATAGAGTGAAAATGGGCCTTAAGAGTTTGAGATTGAAAACAATCGATGCAAGCGAAACTATATCTCATTGAAATGTGCAACAACACCAAAACGAGGCTAGCCTTGTTGGCTAAATCTAGTACAAACTCTGGTAGTTTTGAGGTTTAATTCATGGTATTATTTATATTTTGTAAAACTGACTTCTATAAGGTTGCAGTGATTTCCTTGGTTTATTTCGGAAGAAATAAGAATGACAACCATTTTTTCGAATCGGTCTGCGCTGTGCAACTTTACATTGTATGCATTGTATGGTCAAAACGTAACAGCCGGATATTAGACATAAATTTGTTCTTCGTTCTCTGACCTTTCCTGGGAATTTTTGTGCGATTAAATGTAGATAATTCTGTTATATGATTATATAATACAGCTAGACGTAGTTGGTATAATTAACCAGTTAATGTATTCAGGGTCTTTTTTTAAGAATTTGTCAGTGTGTGGGCCAGTTACAGAAAGAGACCATACTATACAGAGTGTGAAGAGATGACAGATGGTTGTTGGTACAAAATGTTTGGTGTGGTGTTGTATGTTATAATAGGGGGCCAGGGAGCATTCTTCCCCAGAAAATTCTTTCACCTCTAGGACTGCATTTCGTGCGTTTTCTGAAAGAGATTTTTCGATATACCGCGCCTTACATTATACTGTAGATAGACTTAATCTTCAGTTAAGTACTTGCATGGTATGTTTATGTAAATACCACAACTCGTTCACTAACTTATTTAGTACTTAAATGTATAGGGCTGGGATATGCTATATCCACTGGGAAATTTTTAAAATCTAAGGTATTTACAACACAATGTTTAGCTTTATGAAAAGACATTGAATTATTTGAAGATAAAATACATGGCATAAGATTCACAAAGCAAGGTTCAGTTACTAGAGTATCAAACCTCCCTTTCAAATTCACATACCAACAAGTACAAACTTTTCGGCGGGTACCGTTTACCATTTTGCTTTGCTACTTCCGTTACGAACTTGCATAACCAGAAGTTTAACGAATATGTTGTCATTTCATCTATATAGGCATACTTAAGTTTTGTACACTCACCAGGACCACTCTTTCACAGCTAACGGACTCTTTCAACGCTACTTTAAATTGTTCGTTCATAGCCATTACTCATTCACAATGTAAATGCCCATACAGATCGGCCGCTCGTATTTTATCTACTAGAAACACATGCGTACAACAACCCCACGCCCACATTTTCCAAATATTGTTTCAACATGAAGTACTCTAATTACGCCAACACGGCAAGCGTTGCTCGCGTCATGTTAGCCATGGAAGCACGAGAATTATTTCTTTAATTTTTTTTTAAAAACGGCAAAAATAAATTAATGTTATACACTTTAACCACAGAACTATCGATTTATAACAAATGAAAAGTATAGGTATGATATTTTGCTTTCCGTGGGCTTTATTTTAGTGTAAAATTCAACACGAAACGCTTCGCAAAACTCGTTTTTTAATGTTCATTGAAATTAACTGCATTTTGCCAAAAAACTCTTCAACTTATTACTCGACGTACTTTCAAACAGGGCCGCCGAGAGGGGGGGCAGGGGGGGCAAATTGCCCCGGGCCCCGAGGTGCTGGGGGCCCCTTGGGCCCCAGTCTTTTTTGTGTGTTAAATATTTCCGCGCAAAGGACAAGATATCTGTTTTTTGGGCTAAGTACTGAAATTTGGCATAAAAAATGAGATAAAGTCCGTGGAAAGCAATAGGAACGTACTCGTCCGGAAAATTTTTTACTCCGGAAAAAAAATTTACCCCTAAAATGGTACATTGACAAAATTTTTTGGCGACGGGGGGAGGTGGGGAGGTTGTTCAATTTTTCCGGAAAAATATTTTTGATAGGGGGGCCCCCACAAAAAATTTGCCCCAGGCCCCCGCCAACCTCTCGGCGGCCCGGCTTTCAAATGAAATAAATTTAAATCATACTGATGTAGCTTTTGAAAATATTTGAAAGTTAATTCAAAGAAACTTTAACTTTCACATAGAATGAAAAGGAAAGCTGTACATGTTCAAGACCGAAAACGGGACAGCAAAGTCACACATAAACAGTAAAAACAAACTTACCCTATACTTCAGGATTTCTCATACTTCCTTTAAGATTTGAAGGTGATTTACAACTTATTGTGTTAAAAGATGTCCAAAGCTTTCTGTCATGCATGCTTTTTATCTTTGCTTCCTTCACTCCTGGCAAACAGCTATGTTTTTGAGATCAGTGAGATAACCACCCATGCATAGCCCTGCGCCCACGATCATTGACGCTAGTGCTTTCCTTTCCCCGGATGTAAATAGGCGAGCGAAATTAGTACTCTCGCCACGGTTTCGCCCTACGCGCTCCTCGTGGCTCGGGGATTACTTAAACCTTTGCTAAAAACCTTTCCATTTTCGTACACAGAGTCCTTGTTTCGAATTCGCTTTTTCTATTCCGAGTCCGGGTTTTTAAAAGTGAAGTACGGGTTTTTTCAAAGACAAGTTCGGATTTATTTCGAGCCTGAGTCTGGGTTTTTCTAGAGTCTGGATGTTCTTCCAGTCCGTTCCGGGTTTCGAAGTATGTCACTGTTTGCAGTAAAGAACGCTTCATATTTGGGGGATTTTTTACTACTCCCTTAGCCAACGGCCTCGTTCCGGTGGGGCAAGGGTGCCAATTCCACCCGGCTATTTAGACATGGGTATAGTTTCATAAATCAGTGACTGTCAACCATGAAACAAAGTTTGACAGGCATACATGACGACTCGCGGTCCCGCCCATGCAGTTAGGCTATAAATTGAATTATGAGTTGTAAATTGTTGTTTACAGCATTGTTAGTAAAGCTGAGAAGACTGGAAGAGTGGTCGTTTTCGATTCTGTTTGCCAAGTTCTTTAGTAGTCCTAATATTTGGCCATACTAAAACTGTCTGTACCAGTGTGGGTAGTACCAACGTGAAATTGCTGTGCTGAGTGGTTATATTACTACCTGAAATAAACAAGCAGAAACTCGACGTTTCGAGCGAAGGCCCTTCGTCAAGAGTTAGTATAGCCAACTCTTGACGAAGGGCCTTCGCTACTAACTCTTGACGAAGGGCCTTAAATCGCTCGAAACGTTGAGTTTCTGCTTGTCTATTTCATGTAGTAATATTTCACCGAGTTTGAAGGAAACAATTTGAAAACTCAGCGAGTTATTAAATAGAACATTTTTGCTATATTCTCAAGCGCGCGAAGGTCTACACTTTGAATTTATTGTTTACATCAGTGTGTATGACTCTATATATGCCTGGAACAAGTTGTCGAACGAAATAACTTTTTCTTCTGTAATCTCATTGGTCAACAGTTGTTACATGTAATTAGCGTGGCGTTGATGTAACACAATCCGCGAAATCGCTATAATATATATAAATTCGATTGTTTCGACTAAATTTTTTCGGTAATTTCTGATTTTTGAATGAGTTTTGTTCTGATCCCCAACTGAAATTTAAATCCACAACTGAAAATCGAGGATCTCCGCAGCTACAAAAACATGCCGGACTTTATTCGAATTTTGGATATTTGGTGAATTACGAGCGATTCATTCCAAAAATCTGAAATATGATTTTGAAAAATTATATCTTAAAATCGGCATCAGCATAACTCAGAGGCGTGAAGGCACCCCGATTTTAAAAATTCGTGAATAATTCATTGAACATTTGATGAAAATTTGATAAAAATCGGACATATATCAAGCACGCAATAGCGATTCTCCGCAGAAGCCACAAAAGGTGTCCTGTACACGGCAAAAAAACGCTGAGCCCGCTGCTCAACAGGATTGAACAATGTTTTGCTGCCCATGTTGTTCGCGCTTGTCAACAATATTGAACTGCTGTATTCTTGAGCCTGAATCGGGTGTAACAATATTGTTCACTATTGTTGACAACTGCGAACAATGTGGGCAGCAAAACATCGTTCAATCCTGTTTTCATCAATATTGCATCAACCTTAGCGTTTTTACGCGTGTAGGTGAACTTAATGATGTGTTCCGGCTATAAAAAATGTCAAGAGTAACATCCCAGCATGATGAACGTGTTTTGTATCTTTATTTAAGAAAAAATAAAAAAAGAGTTAAGATGATATAATCTTAGCTTTCACTTTTTTTTCAAAATCCTTGCTATGGAAATAACATGGATCCTCGTTGGAAATAGCAGGGAAACGATATCCCAATGGGACGAATCCAATTAACCAAAATTTTGAACTCAACAAGTCTAGACAAAAATTTCATCACAGCTTGAAAGAGCTTCACAAAATTAGTAATATTCCAAAGTTTCGTTGCAAAATGTTGTAAAATGCGGATAATATAGCCTTTAATTACAAACGGGAAATGGTTACCACTTCTGTGTGTAATACAAAATGACTGAAAATTACAAACTTCGCAAGGCTATATTATCCGCATTTTACAACATTTTGCAACGAAACTTTGGAATATTACTAATTTTGTGACGCTCTTTCAAGCTGTCATGAAATTTTTGTTTAGGCTAGTTAAGATCAAAATTTTGGAAAAGTGGTAACCATTTCATGTTTGTAATCTAAAATGACTGAAAATTGCAAATTTCGCAAGGCTATATTATCCACATTTTACAACATTTCGCACCGAAACTTTGGAATATTACTAATTTTGTGATGCTCTTTCATGCTATGATGGAATTTTGTCTAGACTTGTTGAGATCAAAATTTTGGTTAATTGGGGAATGGTCCATTTTCATACCAATTGCAAATGCCATAGTATGGACCATAGTATGGAATTTGCAATTGGTATATTGGATATAGCAAGGAAACAATATGGATTTAGTGATGCAATTGCAAATTCCATAGCATGGATTTCACCTTCTTCCCCAGTGTTTATTCATGCAAATGAAAAATGTACTTTTGCTTCCACCTTATACCAAGAGTTAAACCCAGACATAGTCTATCAAGATATGATGGTCTGGAATCTATACAGAAGTGTCTGTTATATAATAGTCTTGTTTGTGGAAATACCACGTAAATTTATTACAGCAAAGCTTTCGATCCGTAAGCCCGGATCTTCATCAGTGCCAATAATATGTGACTTGTTCAATTCACACGCCCTTTTTATATACAAAAGTGTCGTGATCTGTTGGTTCGCGTCATTTGAAATTTAATTAAACGGCACATCAACCATGTTTGTTATATGTTCTTGTATCAGTTCATGTTAATTTGTGCACTGTCACGGTGGTTGATATTGAGCTCATTGTATTTTCGCATAATTAGGTAACCATCCAATAGGGATAGCTGAGATAAACCGTACAGTTACGATGAATAATATTTAATGAAGTTGAGACAAAGGATTTGTGCACGGCGAGGTACAGTCCAACATCAAACAAAGATTTTCTATTTGGTGGCTTTGATGTTTGTTGGGATTCCAGACCATCACATGTCAATATAAATATAGAATATGACATAGAGTTGTAAAAGTGCTACTTACATAATTATGTGACATAAACATTAAGCCTTGGAAAGACTTTAGATATTTTCTTTTCATTCAAATACGATCGCAGCACAATCCACTTGAGACTTCATGCTGAGTTGCTGAAAATTTGGTTTGCTATATTTGCTTTCGAATTCGCTACAACTTCCGCGTTCATAAGTTCCGCAACACAGTTCGAAGTAGATTTACTTGATTAAAGAAGATGTTTCCAAAGCGTTTTCATTTTGTGGTAATGGTTTTCGTTTCCCTTCAATTGAAAGGTAAGTGTTTCGTGGTTTACATCACGCATTGTTAACCCTGATGATAAGAGTGATCGAGATTGGTTCATACTAAGACTACTTGTACCGGATAGCTTTCCATAGCGACGTGAAAACACCTATCCGAACCTTTACTGATGGAACGCTGTTTGCAGAGGAATTATTACAACGGAGAAATGTTATTTTGCTCAGCTTCTGAAAGTTGCACATGTACATTCCGTAACGGTTAGATGTTTTTAGCGCCGCTACGGGATACGTAAAGCCATCCGGAACCTATACTATTCGCTGTTCGTACCGTTTACAAAGAAGGAGCAAGTAATTTCAGAATCTTACTTCAATTTTCACGATTCCACCTTGCGTTCAAAATATAGCAGGCATATAACGTAAATAAATGCTCACCTACACGGTCAAAGTTGAGGTGTTTATAGTACAATTTTCGCACAGTGTGAGCGAGTATAAAAAGGCGGCACCAGAGTTTAAAAAAAGCGTAAACCAACTTTATAATTCCAATTTGCAACATTTGTTCTCGCTTTACGAAAATACACAAGTTGCAAGGTCAAGGGTCCTAAACTTTTTGTAACTATTATAAACGAACGAAATAAACACAAGTTTTGAAAAACCGATTACCCGGAAAATATCAAAACTGATATTTGCAGTATAAATAAAAACGCATAGAGAATACAGTAAGATATCACCATATTATTTCACACTTTTGCATTGCTTTTCAGGTGCAGCTTGTTTCTTTGTGAAACTTTTCTCAAACTATGGCTCTACCTCGGTACGTTGTGTTAATGACACAGGTCAAATACAGTCAAGCGACAGTTGGGGAAACTTGTTCTTTCTGGAATTTTCCGTCAACAGCTGTCTGGATCCAGCTGCCCAGTTTCGCTTTCGTGATAATGGTGCCATGTTAAATCTGAAAAGACAGGGATGTCTCGCTGCATTCAATATGCCTGGTTCAGGTTATAATCTTGATATGTTTTATCTTTACGTTGACTCAGTCAGTTTAGATAGAGATGCATGTGCTCAAAGGCCTAAAGAGGGCATCTATCGTGCCATAACCCAGACCGCAGAGGGAAGCCTGTCTGTCTATTACAAAGGGAAATATAAGAATTCATCTGAAGCCTGGTTTGCAGATCTTAGACGAAGTGACAAACTTTATGAAAGTTATGGAATATATTACTACATCGGGTTGAAGGCGAACTATGGTAACAGATATATTTTCGGTAAGATTTTGTTAAGAGTCTTTCGTATTTTGGTAGACCTTGTTTCTGAAAGTTTTTTCATTCTGCACGATGAAATGTTTAACCCATTGAGCGCTATCCCTAATTTAATTAAAATCTTTTTCTCTCGCTAAATATGCTGATTTAGCTCGCGTTTCTTGTTCTTGTTAGCCAAACATTCTCCCCGCCACTTCTTTACCCAATAATCAACACGAAATAGTACTGAATTATGTAATGGTAAAAACAAATTGGTTAAACCGACTTACTAAGAAATTGTAGTCCCAGCGGCGTTGTTAAAACCTGTACATTTCTAATATCCCTTACTACGTAATCTTAAGAATATGAGTAATATTTGGGGAGAAAAAATTACTCAAAGCTTATGTAAATCAGCAGGAATTTAAAAAACAAGCTCCTTTCGCCGTCATGAATTATTTTATTAATTACTAAAAAAAATTACACATTACTTATTGGGTACATGTTCATAAATTTATGTAGCAATGCACGAGATATATTTTCATTTTAAATTGATGCAAATTTTCATCCAAACTAAATGATAATTTAATCAAGATCTACTGGCTTCACAAATTCCCCTCTACACACAAACACAACATTAATACAATCCACCAGATCAAAACATCATTTTGGCTTAAGTAATTACGTTAATATATTGACATTGCGCTTAACGATATATGAAAGTATTTCTCTCAAAAATATTATAGTCTGGCAGATTTTCGTTATACAAAAACAATTATTTCTCCATTAAAGGTTCAGTGACATGTAATGGCGATAAAGTGAAGAATGCCAACTGTCCTAAAGATCAATACATGGTGGTCAAGTTTGCATCTTATCGTGGATTGCTTGGTACAAAGACATGTGGTTTAAGTGACGATTATAGTTGTGAAGTTGATGTAACATGTCTTGTCAAGAAACAATGTGATGGTCTACATGAATGTAGTATAACTGTGGATGAGATCTTGTTCTCTGATTATCTATGTCCTGGATTGTCGGCAAACTATCTTTACTTCGAATATCAATGTATTGGTACTGAGGAACCTTTTAATGGACCTTGTGGTATGCGTGGGTATAACTATGGTTCTTACTGATAGTTACAACTTATAGTATAAATCAACATGGGCTGTGCACAACACAAATGTGTTTACAAATGTGCAACCGCGATTTTGCACATACAGTACAGTCATGTGTATGTTCCCACATACCTAAGATGTCCATTATAGCCTTACATGGCAAAATAGCCAATAACCTTGTTCTTTTCGTGAAGGGACTATTATGGTGTCCTAGAAGAGAAATCAACATTTTCGTTTCATTTTTAAATTTATTTGCATTCAATTTACATTTAATGTATTTTTATTTTTTAAATTTATCTTTTTCTTGTTTCTATTTTGTTTTAAATTATTTTAAAACGTTTCAACTCAGTTGGTTTTAATTTTAAAATTAATGATATCTCTTCTCGGACATGACGATTTAAAAAGAATATATCCTCATGTCCGAGAAGAAACATTACATCACAGATTAAGTACGACCAGATGTTAAACTTTATATGACTTCGTCACAGAATAAAGACATACAGAAGGTCGACTCGAGTAACCGCTGCCACGCCATGATTCATCATGAAAATGCTGACGCCATGGTCCTAGTCAGTGCGCTTATGAGAGGCATCCCCCTCCTGGATGTCCGCCAATCTGAATATTATCAGGGGGGTGAATGCCTCTCAAATGCGCACTGGTTAGGACCATGGCGTCAGCATTTTGATGACGAATTACGGTTACGCCAAAATCATTAGTAAATCATAGGAAAACCATAGCAGCCCAAAAATGCGTGTTGAAATTTTTACCCTCGCGCGTGGCGCTCGGGCATGCATAGAGTCTACTCAGTTTATTATTATGACAAGGTTGGCAAGACTTTTAACGGAAACTTATTGCAACGTTTTCTAGAGTATGAATATTTCGCTAATTACAAGCAAAAACAATATTTTCTATTTTATTACATCATTTCAAACACTGGTAATTTTACTACAATCTCAAAGTTTTAACTTCAAAAGTTCATTCTAAGGATGTTAAAAAAGCGAATTATTTTCGGTTTTTGCAAAATTTTGTCAAAACTATGCTGGGGTCACGTACCCTGTGGTGATGTCATATTTTTTAAATCTTGAAGAAGCGCTGATTGGCTGTTGTACTGGAATCATGCACAACAGCCAATCAGCGCTTCTTCAAGATTTAAAAAATATGACATCACCACAGGGTACGTGACCCAATCATAGTTTTGACAAAATTTTGAAAAAAAACGAAAATAATTCGCTTTTTTAACATCCTTAGAATGAACTTTTGAAGTTAAAACTTTGAGAGACTGTAGTAAAATTACCATTGTTTGAAATGATGTAAATTTTATATTGTTTTTGCTTGTAATTAGCGAAATATTCATACTCTAGTAAACGCTGTAATAAATTTCCGTTAAAAGTCTTGCCAACCTTGTCATAATAATAAACTTAGTAGACTCAATGCATGCCCGAGAGAGTAAAAATTTCAACACGCATTTTTGGGCTGCCTATGGAAAAACCAAAATGTTGGACAACTGTGTTGCCTATTCTGTGACTTCGTGTCCTCAAATTTCCCTAGATGTACATACATGTCATGCTCACGCCATCACACTTGCTAGCAAAATGGCGTCCTGAAAAACACGAACTTTTAATTTTTTTTGCACTTTATTGCGGCATTTTTGGATCGAAATTTTCGGATTAAACAATCATTGTTAAATGTTTAAAGTTGTTGAAAGCAATTAAACTTGTTGAAAAGGTGTTGAAAGCATATTTGAAAGCAAGACGTATTACCAAATGACGAATTATCACGCGAGCGACACTTGATAGGAAGATGGCGACCGTGGGACAACTTTTTTACTGAAGTTACACATCTGTTCTTCATCTGTGATTAAGGCTCAGTGCATTAACGTGATTTACCGCTGACCAGGATTGTCAGATGAGGCGCATGCTCTCCCCAATCACTCTGCGGCAGTTAGGTCAAACTGAAATTTTGGCGGACGAAGATGAGTTCAAGAAGTACTAGAAGATTAAGAAAAACAGAAAGAAACAAATTTGGAAAGGGTAAAGACCGGCTCATACCTGAATAATTAACAATTCAGTGCGGATTATCAGCTCAAGTTAAAGGATCTTCTCAAAAGTATGCCAGAATGGGGCCTTTAAAAAGAGTAGATGTTTTTGGAAGACGACATGTGTGCACCACCAACTAGTTATTGATGTTGTAAGAAGGGCTTGTATTGCTGATTTCAACATGAAGGGGTTTGATTGTGATATACTAGAAACTGAGCGAGGACCACCTATCGAAAACCTAAACGAAGTAAAGAATTTTACTGATGGCACATTTTTTGCGACGGTATATTGTTTGTGGATGAATCGTACAAAAAATGTGCCATTAAAATTCTTTACTTCGTTTAGATTTTCGATAGGTGGTCCTCGCTCAGTTTCTAGTATATCACAATCAAACCCCTTCATGTTGAAATCAGCAATACAAGCCCTTCTCACAACATCAACAACTAGCTGGTGGTGCAGACATGTCGTCTTCCAAAAACATCTACTCTTCTTAAAGGCGCCATTCTGGCACACTTTTGGGAAGATCCTTTAACTTGAGCTGATAATTGCTAAATTGTTAATTTTTCAGGTGAGAGCCGGTCTTTACCCTTTCCAAGTTTGTTTCGTTCTGTTTTTCTTGTCCTCTTTGCTGCCATAATCTTCTGGTACTTCTTGAACTCATCTTCGTCCGCCATGCTTTCAGTTTGATCTAACTGCCGCAGAGAGAATGAGGAGAGCATGCGCCTCATCTGCCAATCCTGGTCAGCGGTAAATCATGTTAATGCACTGAGCTACATAGATATAATCACAGATTAAGGACAGATGTGTAACTTGTTGTGGAAGTTGTCCCACGGTCGCCATCTTCCTATCAAGTGTCGCTCGCGTGATAATTCGTCATTTGGTAATACATCTTGCTTTCAAAAATGCTTTCAATACCTTTCCAACAACTTTAATTGCTTTCAATAACTTTAAACATTCAACATTGATTGTTTAATCCGAAAATATCGATCTAAAAAAGGCCGCAATAAAGTGCAAATGTTCGTGCGCTTCAGGACGCCATTTTGCTAGCAAATGCGATGGCGTCATAGATGATGGCGTAGCATGACGTGTATGTACATCTAGGGAAATTTGAGGACACGAAGTCACAGAGTAGGCTAAACAGATGCCCAACTTTTGTTTTTTTTCCTATGATTTCCCAATGATTTTGGCGTAGCCGTAATTCGTCATCAAAATTCTGACACCATGGTCCTAGCCAGTGCGCGTTTGAGAGGCATTCGCCCCCCTGATAATATTCAAAATGGTGGACGTCCATGGGGGATGCCTCTCATAAGCGCACTGGCTAAGACCATGGCGTCAGCATTTTCATGACGAATCATGGCGTGGCAGCGGTTACTCGGTCGACATTCTGTGTATCTTTAATTTATTCTGTGACGCAGTCCTATTAAGTTTCACATCTGGTCATACTTAATCTGTGATGTAATGTCTCTTCTCGGACATGAGGATATTTTTTTAAATCGTTATGTCCGAGAAAAGACATCATTAATTTTAAAATTAGAACCAACTGAGTTGAAACGTTTTAAAATAACTTAAAACAAAATAGAAACAAGAAAAAGATAAATTTTAAAAATAAAAATACATTAAATGTAAATTGAATGCAAATAAATTTAAAAATGAAACAAAAAAGTTGATGTCTCTCCTAGGACACCATAGACTATTACTGCGTTCGTAAGATCTGAAGAATATGAGTGTTAAATAATATGTGTTACATAAAATATGCCCAATTCAAGAATGCAAGGAAATATTGTTCTAAAATATATACATTTATTCGTTTTGCAGGGTATCGTATAAAAAGCTAAGATTTCTAAAAGCGCGTTCGCTATATTTCTTTAATACAACTAATGTTTTCCATGTTTTCGCACTGGTTTAAGTATAATATAATTTCTGCGAACAAAAAAAAACAGGAGTGAATATATAAAAGTCACAACATTGCTCTTTCTACACTCCAAATGTCTACTTTAAGGTAGATAAAAATAAAATAAAATAAAATAAAATAAAATAAAAACATTGGCATTATAATTATACATTTTAGCTTCGAGCGGTCCTCCATTGAACATCAGAACCACATCAAGAAGTGCACCGTCATTGTCTTTCGCTTGGGATCCCCCTGAGACAAGTAAACAAAATGGCGTCATTATCAGTTATACAGCGTGTGTTTCGCATTCTGAAAATGGTGCTTGCTTTCAGACATTTATTACTAGTGAAAGGAAGTGGCTTGTTGGAAATTTGAATCTATCAACAAAATATTATTTTCGCGTTCTTGCAAGTACTAAAGTTGGTCATGGAAACTTCAGTGAAAATAAAGGATATTTTACAAATGGAAGTAAGTACACATGTATATATCGAAATGTTATTTTCGTTTCTTAGGAAAATTCTGCTCATAATTTCATAATCACCATTTGGCACATGCATAGCAATCTTCTCAATCATTTCAAGTTTCAGGTCAAGGTTCAGGCACGGCCGAAAACGATGATGGTTCTGAAAAATATCTTATTGGAATTATAGTGTTAGCAATTCTACTGGTCAGTTCATTCGTTGTTACTGCTTATTTTATCTACCAAAATCGTCGACTCAAATTATCAAACACTAAAGCAAACGTGGTAACCATTAATAATGAAAGTCATTCAAGACACATTTATGATATTCCTCTCAACAATTGTGAACAAGTAGATGATGAACAGTCGACGTATACAGCTCTCAAAAGACCTGGTCCTGAGGAAGTAAATGATGATCATTTATATGGTCATCTAATTAATTAAGTACTTCAAAATGGATACGCAAATCAGGGAGAAACTGGGATTTAATCATGTCTTATTAATCCATTGTCAGTAAACATTTATTTTGACTCATTTGAAAGAACTTTTAAAAAATTAATAAATACATTTTACGGGTTTTTCATAGCTTAATTCCTTAAAAATATTGATTGAAAACAGTCGGCTGTCCGCCATCTTGGATTATTCAGGATTTGAGTGTTGGTGAGGTCACGCAGACTTTAACTTGACAGCCAGTCTGCCAGTGATTAATATGAACCATGCAAACACTAGAACTTGGTTGCTATTTTAAATTTCGAATTGAAAAGGCTAACCCATCTTTGACGTCATCAAAACCATAGTTAATAATGAGGTTAGAATTAATCCAAGATGGCGGACAGCTAATTGTTGTAAGTCAAAATATTCCAATACTTAAGATGGATATAAAAAATATATTAAAACATGAGCAACAGTGTTTTATCAGATATAAAGATAAGAGGCGAAGCCGAGTTTAGTATGTTTTAAATTCCTTCAAAAACGATGTGTCGATCTAGTAAGTTCATTGACGAAGTAATTTTCAAAAAATACGTTGTGCATGTCGAGAAAATCAAAGTTAGCTAAAGTTTATGTAAATCAAGGAAAATCTCTATCACATATAAAGATACGACACGCTTATGATTTTCCTTTGTGTTTTCCTCATGAATTATTCATTTTTTTTGAAATTTTTTGAAGAGTTTTTGAAATGAAGAGCTTTTGAAACATAATTTTAAACAATTTCAAATCAGACAAATAAATTTCTGTTTCCAGTGTGCTTTAATTATGATATGGTATGGCATGGAAACACTGTAAATTTCCCAATGTGTCTCAATGAACCAGAATCGCAGCCTAGTCCCAGTCGTTCTGAAGCAAGCGCGAGAAAAAAAGTGGATGTAGTACGAGACTGAGACCTAGGTGTGACGTCACCGCTCAAGGTGCTTCAGCGTTCCGCACAGCACACCCAGGCATAAAACTTTTAAGACTTATTTAAATATATCAAATCA
This sequence comes from Paramuricea clavata, assembly GCA_902702795.2. Taxonomy (NCBI): domain Eukaryota; kingdom Metazoa; phylum Cnidaria; class Anthozoa; order Malacalcyonacea; family Plexauridae; genus Paramuricea; species Paramuricea clavata. Next base: position 26,805 of record CACRXK020005766.1, read on the forward strand.
GCGAATAGAGAGAGAGCCTGGGACTAGGCTGCTAGAATCGTATGTTGAGACGACTTCAACTTGCACAAATCGTGTGAAATTTTACTTGTTAATATTTCATTAGTACGGTTGAGGGACTCGAGCGGATATTTCGCCATTGGTTGAGTAATTCGACCGAATGATTGTTTTATTATGGCAAAAATTAAACAAAAGTCTTACCGGGGACAAGTTTATAAAAACAAAGAAAAAGATTATTATTATTATTATTATTATTA